>JAJOOO010000512.1:0-51944 GCA_029582685.1 Solanum piurae | reverse complement strand
AGGATGTGTAATGATACGCTATGAGGCTTGTTTGGGGTTCCTTCGGGTTCCCCATTCGCCGGTCACGTCTAGGCCCTAGGCTTGGGTCGTGACAGTATGAGACCCCTTCGGGGTCAAGTACGCCGTGTTACATCTAGGGGGTACCCCTGGGTTGTGACAACTACTTCTGCATATTTTCAACTGTCATCTCCATTAACTGCGTACCAAGCTTATTTCTTGCAAACATGATACAAAACACATTATTTCTAATACAATATGGCCTTAAACACACACAACTCTTAAGTGAAATACATCAAAAATACCTTAAACTCACGGTATATCAACACCCTCAACTTAAACATGTTATTTGTCGTCAAGTGACACACTATAACTCTAAACGACACTTGTGTAGAAGCATACATACAAACTCAAGCAATCACATGGCCATTTCAATCCATTCCATTTTCTCAGTGCAAATCTTTTCTTTTAAACTTAACAAACCAACTCATACGGATCAAAACATGACATAGATCGACCAACAAACACCACAACATACACCATTCATAATCACCAAGGTATCAATTTTCCAACAATGTAACTAGTACCCTCATTTCAAAAGAAATCCTTTTTCTTCACTCACAAGAGATATGACTTTCAAATTTTAGGATTCGTTTAACTCTCACGCTCAGAAGCGACTTCAAGTATAGTTAGTGCTCAATACCATAGACTTGACCTTATTTTCACTCACAATCCATTTACCCCACCCCCAACAAAATAAGGTGCAATTGCCTTCTATGCACACAAAGAAAAAATATAAAGCATAGTGTGAAGGTTAAGCAAACAGGTGGTGCAAATGCACTGAAGACCTCTCAAGAAGCAGGTAGGTTTGGTTTCCCGGAGCCCACTGGATCAATACATGATTCTCCATTAGTAACGCCCACATCTACTATCTTAGCACCCTCAATAGTTCCCACACTGCCAGATGGGCCAACACCTGTCTCTCGGGCCCATTGCTGTCTCTGGTCCTCATCAACTATGGAGGCCCTCCGAGCCTCCTCAGTCTGTTGGCTCTCCTTCTTCCTCAATCTCTTAGCCTTAGCACCATCAAAAGTACGAGCAGAGCGGGGGCACTTCCCTGCAGCACGGTAGGAATCTGGTGGCAGCATAACATCACCGAAGAGGGCAATCAACACAACCTCGTCACCTGGTGTCGTAAGGGAATACTCTGGCTCAGTCTCTGGGGGAGTGAGAATTGCATCAACATCAGTACGGAGGCTCTATAACTTCTTCTTGAGGGTAGTAACATCAACGGTCAGGGCCGACCTCTCCAAGACTCGCAACTCAAAGGCATCCAGGCGCTTATGAACGACCTGGACCTTCTGTTCCATCATATGCTCCATCCTCTACTCAATCCTCGCCTCGGAATCTGCTATAGATCAATGCATCCATGGTTGCACATGCTGAAATAGAGTGTCCATCTATGCCTCCAGCTTCTGGACTCGAGCTAGAGGGATGGCGATGGAATCTGAAGAGGGCGTGGCTATGGATGAGCTCGGAGCCTGAATGGTGGCCGGTGATGAAGGAGCTTGGGCATCCACTGTAGTGGCTGGAGGGACAGGGTTATCAACCTGCATCTGCTCCACATCTGCTACAAGATCATCTCCCAATGGTGGCACCTCAACCTGTGGCTCCCTTTGATGTGCAACTACATTGGCCTCATCTCGAATAAGGCCGATATCCAGAGTCTTGGTTGCTTGAAGCAACCGGTCACAATGCCATACTGGTACGAACGCATCCCTGCATAGCTGGAAGATGAGGCACGGGAAGGGCAAGGTGGTGGTGTCCTTGAAGGCCCTTTTATGGATCTCCGCAATCAATATGCCGGCAAAGTCTATCTCAAACCCCGCTACCATAGATACAACCATCACTGCTCGGTTCCATGTGACTACATGGGACACACGATTCTGCACCAACAACCAGAAGAATTTAGCAGCTAAACTTAGTGTCACCTTCTTGATACTCAAGCTAGGAGTCTGGACCCACTCATCACGCTCTCAATCCGTAGCAATCTATCGTGCCAGCTATCTCACTAGGGACTCCCTCTGCTTGGTATTCCGCTGAAATGCCCCGCTCTAGAAAATGCCCATCCGATAGTCGAACTGTGCGGTATTGATGGGCAGAGTATGATCCGGGCCATAGATAAACATGTAGAGGGTAGTCTTGGATATATCAACTGGAAAACCCCGTACTAATGTGGACTCAAGTGGAGACTGAACGGCGGGCTTGGCCCACTTGGAGATGGAACTTCGGATGGTGTCGGAATAGGAAGCATAGAACTCCCAGACTATCTCCTAGTTTTATGTTCCCGGGGTTCATGCCATCCACTCACACTTGTGACTAGAGCGGTGTAGAGGCTACCTGTGAGAACCCGACACTCCTGAGTGACTAATCTGGCCATCTTGTCGTTCTCATTCAATATGCTAGCATCGGAGTATATCTAATATTGGCCCTCCATACACCATTGGTTTGGCTCCGTAGCAACTGTTTGTGGCTTCGTATGAGGGGGTACTAAAGTATCTCCTGTGCTATCGGACTTGGACGAAGAGGCGGTGCTACCGCTGGAGTTGGAGCCGAATGGTGACTCAGAGTCAGCCGATGAGATGATCGGTGTGGCCCCTCCTCAGACTGAGGGATAATTAGTACAACGGAAATCACCTGCTGGGCTCGGTTCCTCGTAGTGTGAGGGGCAGTAGGGTAGGTTCTGTTGTTGGGAGGAATATACTCAGTGTCCTCCTCAATGATCATACATCGCGCAGGAGCGACTGATTTGGATTTTCCCTTAGCGGCATAGGTTGGAGCATGCTTTGGGGCCATGGTACCTGTGGAAGCTTAGTTAGTACCAAAACAAGTAAATAAAACACTTGGAAGAATTTTAGAAAAAGAAACAAATCAAAACAAAAACTTAAAAAAAATCTGGACAGTAGCTGAACTGTCGACCTACGGTGGGTACCTATGGTCTGTCGATGGAACGACGGTCCATGGGTCCCTTCCGTAGCTCAGAGTACCCAAAATTGGGTCTCTGATGTGGGAACCACAGATGTGCAGAACAGTCCGTTGATGGAACAACGGACCATAGTCCACACCGTGGTTCGACACTTAGTGGAAACTTTGTGTGCAACTGACCCACAGACCCTATCTACGGTCCGTAGAGTGACCTACGATCCGTGGACAGGGTCTCGTGGGCTAGTTTTGTGCCAAGTTTTAGAACTTGTTTCAATTTCATGCCTTCTCTTTCAACAATTTCACACATATAAGCCTACACATGCATTTCAACATGTAATTTGGTAGTTAATCATCCTTAGGGTCTCGCTGACACAATTTTAACAGATTATCAAACCAAAACCTAAGAACCCTAAGTCAAAACTTCCAATTCGGCCTAATACTTGATTTAGTGGGTTAAAATTCAGAACACACTCACATTCTATCATTCCAAGGGGTTTTCTTAACTACAATTTAGCAATTAACTATAATATTAACAACTCAAGGTCAAGAACCAACTTCGTGACTTCAAGATTTAAACAATGAACAACGAAATTCAAAGTTAGGGTGAAGTCGTTTACCTTACAAGTAATCGAAGTGGGTGAGTGTGTGATTGCAATGAACTCCTTAGACCTTTGCTAGCCCTTTGACACGGAGCTCGGACCGAGAAATCGTTGTGAGGGGAAATAAGTGCGGTGCAATAAGTTTTGGAGAGAGGAAGAGAACATGTGGGATTTGTGGGATGATTTGGGGAGTGATATGGGGGATTAATAGATGAATTTGGATATGTGGAGGGTTGAAAATGGTTGGGAGGGAGTTTTGAACCTGGGGGAATGAATTTAAAATGAAAGGTTTTATTTTATAAGGGGTCCGGGTTGGGTCAGGCAAACCCTAGTTTTTGCACCCACGAGACCTCATTGACGGTCACTCTGACACTTAGAAAATTCAGAACACTTACTTAGGGTCTACGGACACCATTCATGGTCCGTGGATGGACCAACGGACTGTCGATGGGGTCCGTAGACCACTGCACAATTGTTTTTCTGTAGATTTTACCTTTCATCCCTGCACACGTAGTAACCATTAGGACTTTCTTGTTACATTTTCTGGACACTTTTTAGACACAGACCCTATTCTATATCTAGCCAACAATAATACAATAATAAAACACCTATCTAAGGAGCGACAAAAATCAAAGTAAAAGAAGAAAAATCCTATATCGAAAAGAAAAACCTATAGTTGGCTAGATTGTACATCTTGGGTTGCCTCCCAAGAAGCGCTTGATTTAATGTCGCGGCATGACGCAGGCCCCTTGATTACTCAAACTTCATCAAGATAATAGGCCTCAATCACCTCTTGCACACTCTCCAATTTCCCCATGTAGACCTTGATCCTCTGCGCATTCACTTTGAACCTTGTTCCCTCCTTGTTCTCGAGCTCGACCGCTCCATGTGGAAACACTTGAGTGACTCGGAATGGACCGGTCCACTTGGACTTGAGCTTGCCAGGAAACAATCACAGCCTTGAGTTGAATAAAAGCACCAGATCACCCACAACAAATTCACACTTTTCAATCTTTTGATCATGATACTTCTTCATCTTCTCATTGTACAAGGTTGGACTTTCATATGCTTTTAGGAGAAACTCATCAAGCTCATTCATGTCATTCACTCTTTGGCCCGATGAGGCGCCCCAATCCAAATTTAACTTCTTTAGCGTCTACATGGCCTTATGCTCTAGTTCTACCGGCAAATGGCATGACTTCCCATATACAAGTTGGTAGGGGGACATACCTATGGGAGTCTTGAATGCGGTGTGATAGGCCCATAAAGCATCATCAAGCCTTCTTGACCAGTCAGTTCTGTTGGCGTTAACAATCTTTGCAAGGATTTGCTTTATCTCTCTGTTTGACACTTTAACTTGTCCACTAGACTGCGGATGGTAAGGAGTAGCTACATTGTGACATACTCCATATTTTTTTAGCAACGCCTTGAACAACTTATTACGAAAGTGGGAACCTCCATCACTAATAATCGCCCTACGTGTACCAAATCTGGAGAAGATACTCTTTTTCAGGAATGCGGTTACACTATTACCCTCTTTGTTTGAAAGTGCAATTGCTTCCACCCATTTCGATACATAGTCAACCGCAACAAGAATATACTTCATCCCATATGAACTCACAAATGGACCCATGAAGTCAAGGCCCCAAACATCAAACAACTCAATCACCAATATCGAATTTGTAGGTAGCTCTTGCCTCTTTGAAATTCCTCCTTCTCTTTGGAAATGATCACAAGACTTGGCAAAATCATGTGCATCTTGGTGTATGGTAGGCTAGTAATACCCTGCAAGATTTTATGAGTAGTCTGAATACCACTATGATGCACATGCGATGAATGACACGCCTCTAGTATACTAATCATCTCAACCTCGGGCACACAACAACAAATAATCTCATCAGCACAAATACAAAACAAGGCTCATCCCAAAAGAACTTCTTCACATCATGAATAAACTTTGTGTTTTGGTGAAACGACAAATTCGATGGAACCAGATCACTTGCTAAGTAGTTAGCAAAATCTGTGAACCAAGGAATAAGATTATAAGAAGCAGCCAATACCTGTTCATCTAGAAATGCATCATTAATTTCAGCTGCATCTCCTAGCTCGAGCATAGTTTCCTCCTCTAATCTAGACAAATGATCGGCAACCTGATTCTCTTTCCTCTTTCTATCTTTCACCTGAAAATCTAACTCTTGCAGTAACAATACCCATCTAATCAACCTCGATTTTGCATCCTTTTTAGCCATTAGATATCTCAATGCAGAATGGTCAGTATGCACTATGACCTTAGTACCAAGCAAGTAGGATCAAAATTTCTCGAATGCAAAAAACTACAGCAAGAAGTTCATATTCAGTCACCGTATAGTTCTTTTGAGAAACATTCAGAGCTTTGCTGGCATAGTAAATAGGATGAATAATCTTCTCTCACCTCTGTCCCAATACCACACCAACGCCACTCTACTCGCATCATATCACTTCAAACAATTGCCCCCAATCCAATGAAATAATGATAGGTTTGGAAACTAGCCCTGCTTTGAACTCTCCAAATGCTCTCAGACAAGTATCATAATAATCAAACTTATACTCCTTTTCGAGTAGTTTGCGCAATGGGTGTGATATTTTAGAGAAATCCTTGATAAACCTCCGACAAAAGCCTGCATGCCCAAGAAAACTTCTAACACCTTTAACAGAGATAGGTGGTGGAAGCTTTTCTATTACCTCGACTTTAGCTCTATCAACCTCAATATCCTTCTCAGAAATCTGATGACCCAGAACTATTCCCTCTTTCACCTTAAAGTGGCCTTTTTCCCAACTGACCACAAGATTGCACTCTTAACAACGTTTCAGTACCTCGGCTGGATGCATCAAACGAGTCACCTACCATAGAGAAATCATCCATAAAATCCTCAATAGTGTCCTCCACCATATCAGAGAATATCGATATCATGCAACGCTGGAAGGTCACTGGAGCATTACACAATCCAAATGACATTATTTTGAAGGTGAAAGTTCCATAAGAGCAAGTGAAGGTGGTCTTCTCTTGGTCTTTCTGTAACACCTCGGAAAACTAGTAGACCAAACTAGAGCCATAAGCTAGGGTTCTAGGGTTTGATGTATATGAAGTAGAGTCGTACATGAGACTTTCCATACTTTGAATGAGGGGCTTAGTAGTTGAACATCAAGATACGTGTTCGACCCCGTAGATTAGAAGACTATCTATGGAATGGTATAGGGTTTCAAGGGCCAAAGCAATCAAGTTAGAGTGTAAGAAACCTTGTCCTTTGAGGGGCTGTTTGGTGATGGGAGTACTTGATCGCCCAAAGGGTTGGGCGAGTCGCCCTTGGGCTCTTGTTATCTCCTAGTGAACTTCCCCATTGGCCTAGGTACTGGACAAAGGGCGAGCTAACTCCTAGCTCGCCAACCTACTTGGCGAATCGACCATTGGCACCCAAGATCGCCTAGTAAAATGCCCCATTATTTAGCTTTCCAGATATTTGGGCGAGCCAAGGGTCCACTTGGAAAGTATCCTAGTTCCCTTGGTGAGAAAAGGGAGTGCAAAGGGCGAGGTAAGACGTGAAGCCTAGAAATTCTTAAGTTAAAAACGTTTAGGTTCCTTAGTCTTTACCAAAGTTGACCCTACATTATTCTATTCCTTTCCTAGAAACTATATAAGCTTATTAGACCTAAGTTTACCTCATTTAAGTCATTCAACCTAGAATCAAAATAAAACCCAACTTCATCCTGTCCATAAAATGTTTCTCTCTCTAAGAAGAACCTCCATTGAAGAAAGAGATAGAGCTTGAAGCTTAGGTCAAGAACTAAGTCCATTATTGAGAGCTTGCTTTAGGGCTTTGATTAAAGGTATGTTTAGATTTTCATCTATGGGTTCTTCCACCCATAGAATCCCCTATAATTTCCCCAAATTTGTGAAGAAGAACCCCAATCAAGCTAGGGTTACTTCCAATGTATGGGTTTTAGGTGGGTATGATTCCAATAGGTTGGATAATACCCATATATGATTAATTTAGTGTTGATTCATGATATTATGAATAATTTATGTGAGTTCCTTCGTTAACCCTAATTTTCAAAGTATGTGGGTTTATGCTTTTGGATGAGAAATTGATGATTCTTGCTAGATTCTCTTGAGTTGTTATCATGTATAGAACTTATCCAAGAATGGGAGTATGAAGTCATGAATTAACACTACAAGAAAAAAGGGTTTTAACGACCATTTCTTAACAAAGGGAAATGAATCTGGTCGTTATAAGTACACTTATAGCGATAAAAAAAAAATCCGGTCGTTAGGTCAACTTTTTATTCAATATTAACGAGGGGATAATATTTGATCATTAGAAAGCATAGCATCAGCTATCTTCTATAGTTTAATTAGCTTATTTCATCAAAATAAAAAGTTCAACAAAAAAGAAAAAAAATTACTAATGCATTATTTTCTAATTAATAACTCTATCCATCATTCTTATCATAGTCAATTATATTAAATTTCAAAATATTTAAAATGTTTAATTACATTCTTTTTGGCACAAATTTTATTTAGCTTTAACATTTTTTTTATATTGTTTCTATATATGTTTTTATTTTATTTTTAGAGACAGTTTAATCATTTTTACTTCAATTTATTAAAGAAAATACACCATTATTTACAAAAATGCAGCAAAATGAAACAAAAATTATAATGAAACAAAACATTTAAAATAGAAGTTACAAAATTAAAGATATAATTACAAGGTTATGAGTTATGAGATTAATTTGGAGAATCATAACTAAGGTCGAAAGATTCCGAAAATTTGGCAGTAATAAATGTTCTAAAGAGAATAAATGTTCTTCCACTAATAAATTACCTCGACCAATACACTAAAATATTAGTAGTAATGTTTCATATAAAAAAATATATGTATATGTATTGTGTTGACCTTTTTCTCATTATTGATTGTGGAAATTAATAGGTGTATGTATAAAGAAAACCCACTCGTATGAGTACGCAAATATAAAGTGAAATTTTGTGAACAATAAAATTTTAAATGGTCCACATAACATGTAATCAGCTACTAATTAATTAAGAATAAGTGCACTTAGGTTTGTCCCTTTTTTTTCCAACCAATAATAAGCCCACCCACGCAGCCCCAACTCCAAATAAAAGAAAAGTCCCCCACGTTCTCTGTGTGCCATTAAACCTAAGCCACAAATTTACAGTTACAGAATACAGAGTAACTCAGTGAAGAAACACAGACGATTTTAAACTTCTACCTGCGACTACTCTTCCATTTCTACTAAATTGGTCTTAGAATTTCGTTTTCCTTCTCATCTAAAGGTAAGTTTATGCTATCTTAACTTAACAGTTGTTAATGTTGTAAAATTAAGAATTCATTAATTTTTCAGATATCTCTCTTGGTCATAGTGTTTGTCAGATATATTGATTTTTGTTCTTAAAATTACATATTTAGAGCAATAACAATTAGTGTTCAAGAGTATGTTTTATTACCTTTGATTTATTGTGCACCTTTTTTTATGAGATAACTATGAAAAGATTTAATGGTATTATTTGATTAATTTGATTAGTAACTTCAATTTATTGGAATTTACATATGTTATTCGGGTTTGTAGTTTTCCCAATAATATCACTAAACTTATCGAGAAACAAATATTATAATGTTTGAAGATAATATTGATCAATTAACTGAATGAGTAATTATGTAAATGTATGCTTAATATAGTCAACAAAAGACTAATACGCTAATAGAAATATAAAGGAATTCATACTAAGATACTATGTTGTTGACACTTGAATGGTGTTTACAAATGGTAAAACATAATGTAGTATTATAAAATATAGTTTTGACACATTGATACTTGATATTATTCTATTCTCAAAAAATATTTAAAATTCTTACGCTAAAAATGGGACAAGAAATAAAAGTATGAATCATATGCTAATGTATTATATAAAAAGACTCAATTTTTAGAGTGTTTTCATGACATTGCATGTTTATAGTGTTTCTTTATTTTATAACATTCATTGAATGCTGGTGAAGGTGATTGGTTAAATTGATGCGACGATAGATCCCTTTAACTTATTTTTTTGTGATTAAATTGACGCAACAAAAGATCCCTTTAACTTATTTTTTTTTATTAAATTGATGCACTTGAAAAAGAAATGGTAAATACTAATGCTTGTGGCTTAAAATATACTGTTATTCTATACCGAAAAAACAATTTAGCGATGCATATCTTTCTCTCTTTATATTTGTTTGACCGATACAACATTACAACGAGTCTATTCTTATGTTTTTAACATATATTTTTTTAATTAGTAACTCGTGTTTGCGTTTGTGACAATTCTCTTATCAAATAATTTTTTTGGCACAGTTTCTAATGTTGTGTTTGCTGCTTCTTCTTTTTTGTGGTTAGTCTTACTTTTCATTTTTTTGTGGTTAGTCTTACTTTTCATATTTCTTCAGGTATTGTTGTTTACGTAGTTCTCTTGTTGAATTAATTGTTTTCTCTCTTTTAACTTTTGCATTGAATTTGTTTCTTACTCAAATTATTTTTTCTGGATGATTTGTATAAATTATGTTGATGTTGTGATTATTATTGATTTTGGGGAAACAAATAGATAAAAGAGTAATAGAAAATAAGTTACTAACATAAATTTATTATTTTAACAGATCCAGAAGAATGGGCATGTACCTGATGAAGGGAGTGAAGCCCAAGTATGATCATTTGAAAATGAAAGAACAAGTTGAAGCACAAAATGTACCTATTTTATGATGTTCCCATTTATTTATGCTACATTTTAATTCTCTTTTATAAGGAGTTGAAGAATCTATTGACATATAACTAGAATATGTATATTTTGAAAATGTAACATTTTTTTCTTTGTAAATTAGGTACTAAATTTTATGTGAATAATCAGAATTTTATTATTCTCTTTGTTTTAGATGTGTTGCATATATGAAAGAATTAATTGTTAATTAGTTTGTCAATACTTCTACAATAATATTCATAGAGTGCTTGAATTATTTGTTGTCTTCGAAAGTTAACAGACAACTATTGGGAGGTAAAATATGATCGCTATAAGAATTTTTAAAAACTAAATTTGTTGTGTAATTAAATATTTTTAACGATCAATTGATCATCAACGAAGGGAAATTTGGTCGTTTTAAGTAAGTGTAACGACCGGATTAATTTTTGACGTTAAATGATATCTAACGACCGGATATGCAATCCGGTCGTTAACCTTTAACGACGGAGCTTTTAACGACCGGTGACGACCAATATTTGTTCGGTCGTTATAAACCTTTAGCGACTGGATTTGGACTTTTAACGACTAGATTTCCTTTCGTTAAAGGTCATTTTTCTTGTAGTGTAAACTAGGCTTATGCATGTATGATAGAGCATGAATTATAGGGATTGAATTTGGGACTCTATGATGAATTATGCTTAGAATTGCCTATGACTAAGGCTTAGGGCTAATGTGTCTTGTGATCTAGACTAGTATGTTGATTGTGCAGTAAAGCTTGAAGGTAGGGCTTGAAGTCATAATGTTGATCACTAGGGCTTATAGAGTAAGACTAATATGAGGAGATAGTTTGCATGTATGTAGAATATGAAAGGTATTCTCACATAGAATGATTCTAGATTGAAAGGATAATTACCTAAAATGAATCATTCTTGTTAGAATGGAATTGCTTGAATTTGAGCCTTATGATTCCTTCATGTATAGTTGAATTATGTAGCTTGGGATGGTATATCTCATTGTAGCTTGGGATGGTAGATCTCATGGTAGCTTGGGATTAAGGAATTAAGCTCTCCTAAGATTAGCTTGAATTAGCATTGGTAGGATGCTTTTCTTGGTAGCTTGCATTAGTATAGGCATGGTAGCCTAGGATTGAGGATCTATACTCTCCTATGGGTAGCTTTAACTAGCATTGTTAGAATGTCTTCACAGTAGCTTAACTTGGTTAGGACAAGACTATTTCATCATAGGTTAGGATTGAGACACCATACTCTCCTAAGGATAGCTTAGGGTTGAGGATTCATACTCCCCTAAGGTTAGCTTGCATCATGGTGAATGGGTGCATGGTAGCTAAATGGAATACTTGTATCCTTCCTAGGATAGTTTGGATTGAATGATAATGTGTTTTCCATGGTAGTTAGGTCTAGCATAATAATTCTTTTTTAGTCTAGAATGATGAATAGTAAGCATTGAGTAAGTTAGCCTAAAGGAGTACTTAGTGTGAGTGGTCGTATAGGATGCCATTCATACATAGCACAAGTATGACTTTAAGCTACTTATGAAGTGTCATCTTATGTGATGTATGCCTAGCTTGGATTGTTGCTATAGTTGCCTTCCAAGATATGATTGACTTAAGTTGATAGTTCCTTGTCAATATTTAGTAGGTCAATAGTGACACCTAGAAATGATAAATCTGAATAGGGTGACTTCAAGATATGCTTAGTGTGTGTGGTATTATGGGATGCCCCACATGCATTGCACAAGTGTACCTTGAGGTTACTTAGGAGTGTAGTGCTCTTATGACATGAAAACCTAGGTCTTGACTATGAAGGTGGACTATGACCAAAAATGACCAAAGAGAGGTACTTAGCTTGGATAGTATTATGGGATGCTATCTTTGCCTTGCACAAGTATGCTTGTAGGTGGCTTGTGAAATAGTTCACTTGTAGTATGAAAGACTAACGATTGAAAGATGTAATTATGAAGGTTTAGTTAAGCCTATACTATAAGTATGACTTAGATCTTATGTTCATATAAATTGTATTATGTTGACTTGTGATGTTATGATACTTTATTAGAGTTTATGTTATTGTCTCTCATACTTATGTCTTATGTTGACTAACCATTTGAGATGCTTTATGATGTTATGTTAGCTTTCATACTTGGTACATTTTGTACTATCGCATATTGCCTACATTCTAATCAAATGTAGGGTGTTGGAGATTGAGTTGCTTTGGAAGCTAGGTTTCTAAGGCGTTTGAAGACTTGAAGAATTGGTGAGTACTCATAGCTTCGAGGACAAACCCACTATGTTCCTTTTATGTCATTTTCTATGTTTAGACTTATTATGGGCTGCATCCGTAGACTTTTATTCACGTTATTCGTATATGGTTTGAGACAAAGATGTTAGTAAAGACTTCTGCGTTTTATGAAATGTTTTCGATAGACTGTTTTAAATTTCCCCTACTTTTCTATGATCGTATGTTATGATGACGCTAAGGTCTTGTATTAGACCCCTTCGGGGTCGAGTACACCGTGTTACATCTAGAGGGTACCTTTGGGTCGTGACACTTTCGGAGCTATGTAGATCTGATTGTAGCCCGAATACCCATAAAGAAAGCAATAACAACCCTTACCAGCAAGGTGATCAAGCATCTGATCCATGAATGGCATCGGGAAGTGATCTTTTTCTGTCCAGGCATTCAATTTGCGGTAGTCCATGCATACTGTAATGACCCTAAAAATGAATAAGTGCAACTAGAGCTTAACGTGTGTGTGTTAGAATTTGGTGTGAGGTTTGATGGTGGTTTATTTTGTCCCGAGCCATGGTTGAGGTGTTTAGGGGTTAGACGTCAAGGTACGAACCCCCAAGGACCACCCTAAGGGCCCTTTAAGAGGACCCTAAGTCTAAACCCCAAGACCCTAAGGAAACCATGAGGCAGCCCAAAATGGGGTGACCTACGAAAGGGGTCCACACCCCGTAAGTCCATCCACACCCCGTGGATGGCCTCCATAGGTCAAGGGGCCCCAAACTATGCCACATACCCAAATGATAGATGACCAGGACGGGGCATCAATCCATCCAGAGTCCGTGGATAGGGAGCCGTCAATCACACTTGTGTTTGATGTCTTGGTTCGGCCAAGCTAGGGGTGGATTGGTAAATTCACCCCAAGTCTTTTTAAGTGTATGGACGGTTATTTTAAGTATATTAAGATATTTTAAGAGTATTAAAACATTAAAATTATATTTTAGTTTTCATTATTCAATTTTGCCAAATCAAAACCCCTCCCTCTCCAAATATCTTCTCTCTAGAACTCCATTGAAGACCAAGAGAAGAAGAAGACTTAGGGCTTGAAGATGAGGGCTAATTGAGTGGATTTTTATGGATTTCATCTATTAAGGTATGGTAGTCTTGATCCTTCTTTAATTTTTTATTCAAGGAGCCAATTCAAAGGTGAATTTAAAGCATGAAAAATCTAGGGTTTCACTCAATCTCATGGGTTTTTTCATTAAATGTTTTCTAATGGCTTCTAATGTCATATAATGATTGAACTAGTGTTTAATTGATGATTTCAATTGAAAATACTCTATGAACCCATGATTTCTCTTAATTCCTAAATTGTGCCTCATGAGGTGGGTTTGTTGATCATGAATGAATGTTGATGGATTATGCCGAAATTGATTTAGATTGTTGAATTGTATCTCTATTCATGCCTAATTGTATTAATGAAGTTTTGTTGGTGAAAGTGAATTCATGGTCATGGAAGGGTAAATGATGATCAATTGCTTGTTGAATTAGAATTGTGAATTAGATGTTGATCCACTGGAAAGGTGAAAGTGTTTTTTTACTATGTATATTGTGGTATTGAATTGATGGATATATTCCTTGTACCCTACATGTGGAGGTTAATGTATAATTGTGATATGATGCATGTGTGTGATCTAAATGAATGAATGAGGATCATGTCTAGAAGTTAATTATGTTAGGATTGAAGGTTATCTCTCTATTAACACTTGTGAATGATGATGATTATGTTAAAGGATATTGTCACATACACACGCACACTTGAATGAAGAATGAATGAGGTTCAATGGTAATGTAAATGATGAAGTACTTATTGAAGGCTATTCTCAATTGTACTCTATTGAATGATAACGATGTGTTGATTGAAAGGATATTCTCGATATTACACTAATAAACGATAATGGGATTCTTAGATGAAAGGCTATTCTCATCTTTAAATCTATGAGCTATCCAATGAATGAATGTTGGGTTTGAGATGGATGCCCTCACGTGAGTTGAGGTGGGGTGTCTAGTAACAATCGCTTATCCCTTAATGTAATGAATGTTAAAATACTCTATGGGAATGTAGGCTAAGCACCTAGAGGATATTGAATGAGATGGATGCTCTCACGTGAGTTGAGGCAGGGTTTCTAGTAGCAATCTCTTGATATGGATGCCATCACGTGAGTTGAGGCGGGGTATCTAGTAGAAATATCCTTGTCCCTTAACTATGTTCCCACATAGGTCTAGCTAGTGGATCCTCTTAAGCTAAATACTGGTTTACCTTAGGCAAGTAGACCAACCCTTACGATGTGGGATAGTACATCGGATTCCATGATCTAGCTCTCATGGTTTATGTCAGTTAAACGCTTATTCCCATCATGTAAGATGTGCATTATGGTTTCTTGAGGAGTTCTACAAAGTGTGGGTGGTAGTATGGGATGCCATCCATGCATTGCACGAGTAGGCTTTGAGAGGGTCATAGTGAGTTCTTTAACTCTTAATGACTATTGTTTGAATGTCCTCCTAGGAAGAAGTTAAGGAGAATGTTGATTTAATGTCTAATGAATGAAAATCCTCTAAATGATGTTATTGAGTAATGTCGACTATTATATGCTTAAATGTAAATGATGCATACTATACTTGGATTATATTATGAGTACTTTCTTGTCATGACTTATTGTATATGAATGTGCCTTGTCTAGGGTGACTTCAAAGGAGTACTTAGTGTGAGTAGTAGTATGGGATGCTACTTGCACATTGCACAAGTATTACTTAGAGTTGTCTTAGATGTTGGTCTTAATGTGATGATGTGATTCATGTATAGTTGATGTCTCCTATATGATTTATTGTGTAAAGGTGGAAAGGATGAATGGTAAGTTCACTTTTGGTGACCTTAATGTGGTGCGTTGGTGTGGATGGTGGTATGGGACGCTATCCATACATTGCACAAGGTATATCATGAGGGTTATTTGGGGTGAAGGCTTAAAGTAAAGGTAATGGGTTATATGGTTGATCATGTTCTAATGTGGATAAATGACTTGTATGTTGGTTTTGACTTATATTATGCCTCTTTTATCAATGTTCATGAAGTTTTACTAAAATGGCATATATCATGACTTTCAAACTAAATGTCCTTTTAAGAATGTTTTTCCATGGCTTCCATACTTAGTACATCTAATGTGCTAACCCATATTTCTTCTCCCCTTTTTACCAAAGTGTAGGGTTTGGAGATACTGGTGTTCTATGCTTGAAGGATAGGTTTCTAAGGTGCTTGAAGATGAAGACTTGGTGAGTCCTCATAGTTTCGAGGACAAAACCCATTATGTTCCTTTTTGTGTATTTTAGTTTATGATAAGCTTTTGTATGGGCTAAGTCCTAATGTTGTATTCAAAGAGTATTTAGATGGTTTGAGACAAAGTTAGAAGTCTTCCGCTTGCTTTTATGAAACATGTTTTCGATTGTAAAGAAAGTTTTTAATTCTCCTCTATTTTCCTATGTTCTTATGTTCAAGAATGCTATGAGGCTTGTATTAGACCCCTTCGGGGTTGAGTACGCCGTGTTACAACTAGGGGGTGCTCTCGGGTCGTGACACATACTCTCCATCTGACTGGCCTCATCAGAACAAACTCATTCTTCGCATTAGGAACCACAGTAATCCCACCTTTCTTGGGTACACACTGAACATGGAAGACCTAACTACTATCTGCAATGGGGTATATGACTCCATCATCCAACCATTTGATGATTTCCTTTTTTACTACCTATTGCATAGGCGGATTTAGTCTCCTTTGGTGCTCGATACTAGGCTTGCTATCCGGCATGAGTTGGATTTTATGAGAACAAATAACAAGAGGAATCCCAATAATATCTGCAATAGTCCATTAGATAGCCCGTTTGAACCTCTTCAACGCAGAAACCAATGCCTCTACCTGTACCTCATTCAAATCAGCCACAATGATTACCGGTAAAGTGACATCTCTCCTAAAGAAAACATACCTTAAATTCGATGGTAGAGCCTTGAGCTCCAATTTTGAAGTTTCTTCAATAGATGGTTTGGCTGGTGGAGAGTACGATTCTTCATATCTAGCTCTAATTTCTTTGGCTTGGAACAAAATTCGAACCTATCAAGTGCGGAAACTAATTCATCATAGTCTTCAATACCATCACCCTCAAAATTCATCATTACCACTGCCACAACATCAACACCCAACCTCTCTTCAATAGACACTTCAGAACCTCACTCCACAATATGATTCACCACTGATATTGACTTGAGATCGCTTTCCTGCTTCATAGACCTACAGTTATTGAAAGTTACATCTTCATTATTCAATCGGAACTTCATCTGCCCGCTCTCCATATCAACTAAGGCACGCCCAGTAGCAAGGAATGGTCTCCCTAAGACGATGGGAACCTCAAAATCAACCTCACAAATCAGAATCACAAAATCCACCGGAAAAATGAATGACTCCACTTTCACAAGGACATCTTGGAGAAAACCAATGGGCTTCTTCATAGTTCTATCGACCATGAGTAGTCACATCGTAGTCGGTTTTGGATTCGCTAAACCCAACTTCTTGTACATAGAAAATCAATACAAGAAAAAAAGCCTCTAAGGAAGGGATATTTGGTCCCTAAATATCCGTATCCGGTCCCAAATTGTCTTTTGGAACAGGAAAATGCTCGTAGCCACCTGTCCTAATAGCTATCTTCGCTAAAAGTTAATTGTGACGTGCTTCTTATGCCGGTCGTTTAATGGAATTACTGACGGAAACAAAACCGGTCGCTAACAACCTTTTAGAGACTACATTTATTATCCCAAATAGATGATTTTCATCTTTGAAAAATATTGTTTTCTAGTTGTTAAATCTCTAGAAAGTAGATTAACCTTTAGAGACGAGTATTACTTTTTGTCTCTAATTGACCATAAGTAGTTAAAGAGTTTCATACATGTATTCAAATCGATTGGATTCCAAAAATAATATATTCAATAATATCATGGTTTCATACATATAATTATGTTTAAAATATGGATAACATCTTATTGGTGTCACTAGATGACTACAATAAAAGTCACTATATTGTTTACACAACCTCTTAGCATAAGTGTGTACATCCATAACAAAAAATACAAATTTTGATCTATTAGTCCTTGAAAAATGATCACGAACTTATCAGCTTGCTTTATTACTTCAAAAGCTATTGCTTGACTTCTAAACTCATGTCTCCATAACCTACAATAGACACAATTTAATCAATAAAAAAACTATAAAGATGAACTACTACAAAATTAGTTAAACAATGAATTATGTCTAATAGTAACTCAAGTATTGGAGTGTCAAATATATCCAGTATAATTATATGCATCTTCAAAGTTTGAAACAACAACGGAAAGGAGGCTGCAAAAGTATATCCAATAATAAATTAGAATGTCAACCAAATAATTTAAGCAGAAGTTAATAATTAACATTCTATACAAACTAGACACATTATACAAATTGAGAAAAAACTTAATAAACTAGTCCTTAAACACTAAAAAACATATACTTAAATTTAACATGATTTTGTCAAAATAAACCCAAATTTAGGTATATCTGATTAAGCACTTACACTTAAGTTATAAACTATATCAAATGTGCACTATATGAAAAAGTTTCTTATAATACTGGACTAAATCTCAAAATCCAACCATAAAATAAAATAATTTTCTAAGATGCACGACTAAACTCCAGAGCCAAACTTAACACATATTCAACAACAAATATGTTGATTTTCATTAACTAGGTTGCAAGAATCAAGAAACTTCATCGAAAACTAGAAATTCTGGAAAAAAATTGTTTGCTAAGATATTGTTTTTGTTATATTTATGCTAGCTATTGGATTCAGCAACACAAAAATGAGGTTCATAAATTGGGCAGATTAGTCATAAGAAATAGAAATTTTGTAAGAAAGATGAAACTGCAATGTTAAGGTTTCTTTGCTCTATTCAGTTCCTAACATTCCAGTTGAATCCAAAGCAGTCCAGACTACATTATTAATTTATTTACGTCTAAATAGAGTTGTGTAAACAAATTGCAGGAGAATTTCTCTCGAGTCTTGATTACTGACTTGTCAATCGAATATAGTTTACCTACGACACATTTAAAGTTTGTTGCTCTAAGATGTGTAGACCCTTATTAAAAGAATATAGAGATGTGACGTAGATGGAGTCTTATATGTGTACCATACAAGTAAAAGAAACCTGAGATAGAAATCTAGTTTTCTAAAAAAGTTTTCATTATTAGAAACTTCGAAGGAGAGGGTAGCTAAAAGGGCGTAAGAACGAATATGATGTACAACAATAACCATTAATAGTAGCCGGAATGAGGAACAAAGAACATGATAATAGAAGCCAATCCATACAAATATACTAGAATAGGGTAGTTGGTCACCTGTATAGTGCTAATCTTGTGTGCAAGTCATTTTATTATTTTAGATCCAACAATAGGGTAGCAGTCTTACCAAAAAAAATATAAGTTATAGTCGTAGAAACTGTGTAGTAGAACAATATTAATAAAAAATAATGAAGTGACACAAGGAAGATAAATTATTTTCAACAACAAATATAATACCAACGTCCTAAACTGATGTTACTAGCAAGAAATAATATTGACTCTCTATTTTTTAAGACTCTTTTATTAAAATTCATCAATCCATTCTAAACAGGAAACAAATAAACTAGAACTTCGATAGCAATTAGAGAAGCTATTCAATTCAACTCCTAGTTTGGTTTTCCCAACACAAAATGAAGCCCTAGTATCATCAACATTGGACATTTAACTTAACTTCAGATTCAATCATAATTATTAAAAATGGTATTCAGCCTTCAAATTGAATTCAATTCAGAACCGAAAGAACAAATATGAGTTTCAATTCTTGTTGATTCATAGTATGGGTTCAGTTTCTTGCTTCAGTAGAATGTAGTTAATGTATACCTGATTGAGTTGGTGTGTTCTCATCGTAAGGAGTGAAAGTTCTAAAGTTCTTTAATTTGCATAATTCCCAAAGTTTAACACCATCGTGAGCAGCAGTTGCTAAGAAATCACAGGATAACAAACACAAAACTAGAAAGGTGAAGAACTACACAATATATACATAGTCAACAATTCCAACATTCAAGGATGAATTTTAGTCCCTTCTCATTGAACTAACCTATATTCTAGAAAATGAATTTCAAGTTAACATCAATCAAGGATACGAACCTGAATTTATGAAGACGGTTCCTCTTTCATGGCTATAAATTTAAACAACTAAACTAATCTTCCTGGAATTTCCTCTATGGCAATGAATAATTTCCGTGGCTACATAACTGTTATGTATACAAATTCCTTTCTCATATATAGTTATGCATGCGGTGAAGACATAAGAATATCAAGAAGACCTAGACATACAACAATGATATAATTGTTCTGCTAATATTTTAATAGTTGTAACATGAATCAAAGCATTAGCTATTTCATCCACTGTAAAATAAATATTAATTAGAGCTAGAAAAAATTTAAAACTCCACACTTCTACTACAAACACCTTCTTCATCCCCTCTCCTCCTCTACTCTAGTTTTCAATTATATTAAGGAAAGGATGGACATATTTACCAGATTAGAAGACCCTCCAACAGGGTAATGAAATGATCACACTTCCACAAAGCTTGAAAAACACTCCAGATCCATAATATTGAAATTGAGCCTGTAATCTTGGATACGAAGGGTTGAAAACTCTATCACCAAGAAGTGAAAAGTGTGTAACTGCTAAAAAGATACAAAACAAACCTAAATGCCCTAAAGAATGAGCCTTCCACCTCCCAAAATAAAAACTTAAATCTGAATGAGTTTTGAAATGTAAATTGAGAAACACTCACCACTCCTTCACATTTAAATCACAATAATACAATATATATACTACATTAAAAAAATCACACAGAAGACCAAACTAAATGACGAAAAATAATAAGAAAGCATTGATAGATAAGGAATTACCTCTCTTTTGTAATTTTTTGGCCCAAATGATCCGTGAGTGAACAAATCGAGTTGGATTTACAGTTTTCACAAATATAATTTCTAAAAAAATGAGGGTTTACATGAGCACAAGTTTATTTGGAGAGAGAGAGAGAATGGGGTGGGGATGGAGGTGGGTGAGTGTAGTGGTAATTCTATATTGAAATATTCTTATACATAATATTTAGATTAGTGCCCACACTCTTCCTGCTTATTATAAGCTCTTAGGACCAGATGGTAATAATTTTAGAGACTAGATTTATTTTCTTCCCTAATTTACAAGAATTAGGGACCATTAAATAATCTTGTCTCTATATATATACATATAAGGACAAGATTTTCCACCCGTCTCTAATTGTTGGTCCCTAATAAGCCTTTTTGTTGTAGTGAATGGCATCAGATTAATGCTAGCCAAATCACACAACGCCTTCGCAAAATGCAACAACCCTATGGTACAAGGAATAAGGAAAGCACCAGGATCCTCTTTTTTCTGCACAAGTGACCTAGTAGTAATAACACTCAAACTCTCATCATTCTCAAAACTGATGGCCCTGTTTTTGGTCACCAAATCCTTCATAAACTTCGCATGCCCAGGCATTTTCTCCAAAGCTTCTATCAACGGAACATTGATGGAAAGTTGTTTCAACATAGTAATGAACCTGCGGTATTTTCCTTCTTCGGTCTTCTTCACCAATCTCTGTGGGAATAGCGGTGGAGGTCTAGGCATGGGAACAACTTTTTGGGTCGCCTCCACTTCCTTCTCTGTAGCATTCTTAGACTCTCCATTAACCTCGATTTCATCATCATCTCTTTCTACCACAATTTCAACCTCAGACGACATAGGGGGATCAATGGTATGTTTACCTCCTCGAGTAGTGACTGCCATACAGTGCCCATCATTCTTCGGATTTTGGATGGTGTTGCTAGGAAGTATGCCAGGCTGACATAGGTTCATTGTAGTGGACAATTGATAAAACTGCTACTCAAGTTACTTGATCGACATTGCATGGGCATAAACTATTTGACCAATTTCAGACAAGTCGTTTCGCATCTCTTTCATATTCTCATCAGTGGTATCAAACCTCTTCATCATCTTGTACATCATATCCTCAATGCGTGACATACTACCCCAACTTCTGTATTGCCATATTCCTGATTTTCAGGGGGAACATAAGGGCCATCTCTCTCGATTCTATTGACATAGTTGTTCAAGTTTTAGTTGTTGTCACGATTGTAGTTACCATCCCAGACATAGTTTCCTTCTCAATTGTAGTTCCCATAGTTCCGACCATGGTTTCCTTGACCTCGGTGCCAATTATCTGAGTTAGAACCTTGGGCGTTGGCTCGGAGACACCCTGTCTGATCATTCACTAAATACACATCCACCTCATAGTAGCATTCTATAACTAGTGGTGGTGGAGTTCTTGTCAGACAGTTTACCGCATTCACCTTCTCTGCAACTCCGGTCACATGCTTTAGTACCAAACCCAGTTCTGTCCTCATCTGAGCCATCTCTTCATGAATATCATTACTCTATTGACTAGGTGTGTCTTAAACTACAAATGTGCTTCTACCTGTGTCTGACTTTCTAGTGCTCTATGCCTTATTATTTCAGGAAATCTTCTCTAGTTTCTCAGCATTCTCCTCAAAAGCGCACTCACCATATGAACCTCCAGAGATAGTATGAAGCACAACCTTACCATTGTCATCCTGACCTCTGTAGACGTACTCATTCACTGACTCATAATCTATGTGGTGATTCAAAATACTTCTTATGAATGCAGTGAACCTATCCCAAGAACTGCTTACAGACTCTCCCGATAGTTCTACGAAGTTATTCAATTTTTCCTTATGATTCAACTTCTTGGACAACGGGAAATACTTTTCCATGAACACCTTGTGCAATTAGTCCCATGTATGAATCGAGTTATATGGAAGCTCAGAAAACCACACCGCAACATCTCTGGTCAATGATAAAGGGAAGACTCTCAACCCTATGACATTCATGTCCAACTCTGGTCATCCCACACAACTCTTGCAGACACTTCTCAATTTAGCCATGTGACCATGTAGATCTTCCGAAGCTAGACCAGAAAACAACCCTCTTGCTGTGAGAATTTGCATCAGACTGCTCGTCACCACAAATGTATGCCCTGGAGGTAGAGGAGCGAGAAAAATAGGCCCTTCTGATTCAACTGTATTGAAGTCGACCATGTAGTTATCTCGCAACCTTGGTTCTAGCGGATTTTGTAGCCTCAATGCATCTCTGAGTAAATTACCACCAGAACCTGAGCATTCTCATTACCAACACCTTCCTCATTCTCCTCTATTACTAGATTATTTTGGACCCCTTGATTATTCATTTTTCTAAAAGTTTTGCTTAACTCTGGATCGTAGGGGTCAATGGTTCGCCTCGACTCCGTGTACTTGGCATACACTAGAGTAGAAACTTGTAGAAAACAAAAAAAAATAAAAAATGTAAAATCAGGAAATAATTGACTAAAGTTCAATAATGTAGTTAAACATAATCTAAAAGCCTTATTCCCCGGCAGTGGCGCCAAAATTTGATACGCTCAAATTACACCTCCCTAAAGAAGGATAAGCGATCGTTGTCAAATAAAGAACCCAAATTATAGGTTGAGGTCGATCCCACGAGGAATATGGTTTAGATTTAAACTTAACTCAATATTATATCTGTTAAGTAAAACTATTTCTGAGACAAGTAATTAAAGGGGGGGGGGATTTCTGTAAGCAAATAACTGATTGTAGATCAAGTAACAGGTGAGCAGGATTCAAACTTTTGATTGTCAATATGAGAGAGAAACTAGGGTGTATGTGTTCCACAGAAGCTTTTAACGTGGTAATCCTAATAATATTAATCTTTTCCTAGTGTTTTACATGTAGAAGTTGGTAGGATAGGTACTCCTAAGTGATTGGTCCTCCAAATAGGGAATTTCACTATGCACATTGGTCCGGCTACGAGTGTATACTTTACTAACCCTTACCTTTACCTCATATTAGACATCACATCAATGTATTTCTTAGTTTTCACCCTCACACCAATTGACATTAGACTATTAGATAGCATCCACTAAATCTATGTTGTTAATTCTTTTCTCATTAACTACCTCCTTAGTCCGGCAAGTAGCAACGAGGCAATTTCTAATGCGTGCACTCGTTAAAAGGACTTCTAAGAGAAAAAATTACCAATACATGCATAAACACTATTCAAGAATTACTTAATTATTATTAATACATTGTTAATTGCTCATGGTTCCCACAACCCTAGTTGTGGATTTAGCTACTCATGCTTGAAAGAACACAATTCATGTTTTGAAAATAAGAATTCATGAACTTACGATTAGAGTAGAAGAAACCCGAAATCTCCAATTGAATTTCAAAGGCAAAATCTTGTAAACGAAATCCACAAATCAAATTGCTAAAGTTGCAAGTTAATTCCACAAAATACCAAGAAGTAAAAGTAAAAAATAATGTCTAACCCCCCAAAATGAGGTTTACATACACTATTTATAGAAAAACATGTCCTAAATAAAAAGGAAACAAAATAAGGAAATAACCAGTATGGACGCGGTTTCTATCGATGACACGACCTACGGTCCATAGGTCACCCTCTGTGGTTCAACACTTGGTAATTTTCAGCAGGGCCTGGAACCTTCATTCTCTGATCCTCAACAACAGACGTGCAGGACGGACCGTGGGTCGATCCATGGTCTGTGGTTCCACACTTAGAACTTTTCATCAGGTACTAGAACTTCAACTCTCTGAAGTCATCGATGGATGTGCAGGACAACTTGTGGGTCGACCTACGGTCCGTCAGTCACTTCGTAGTTCCACACTTGGTCAGAATTCCCTAATAATTCATCCACGCCTGCCCAACGATGACCCGTCAAAGGACCTACGGTCCGTGGGTCACTCCGTAGGTGGCTACTTCTGCATATTTTCAACTGTCATCTCCATCAACTGCGTACCAAGCTTATTTCATGAAAACATGATACAAAACACATTATTTCTAATACAATATAGCCCTAGACACAGACAAATCTTAAGTGAAATGCATCAAAAATATCGTAACCTCACGGTATATCAATACTCAGAATGAAAACACTTTTTTGTTTAGTGTTGAAGGAATTTTCAAGTAGATTTCAAATTGGGTTTTGTAATTGAAGCAACATTGAATAATTTTAAGGGTTTGGAGATCAATACCCACCCATGGAAAATGTAATAGATATTGAATTCTTACTTTTATGATGAATAGCTAAAATCCCCATACTTGGGGTGTGACTATGTGACTAATTGTCTGATTTAGCTGACGGGTGTTAGGGATTATTGATCTTATTGCTATTTTGAAGTGGGTTTGATTTATACCTTGTGTTAAATTGATTACTTGGAATGTTTATTTCAATATTAATGTTTTATTCTTTCTTGAGAGAGAGGTGTAAAACCAAGGTTATAAATTACCATTTGTAGTTATTGGGTTATTGTGGGTTCAACTCGAGAGAGTGAGTTCTAAGCTCAATTCTACCTATCTAACTCGAGAGAGTAGATAAAGTGAGATTTTGTGCTGTTTATAGTGTTATGCATGTTGAGGTTCGAGAGACCTCACCTGAATCGTAATAGTTGTTTGAGAAATCTATTACATATATGGTCCAACATACCCGCTAAGATTTAGAAACCATTAGTAATTACCGAGCACCGATTTAGCAAAATTGATAGTTAGTCGGTCATACCCCTGAGTATCTCTTAATTACTTGATTCCCCATGTTGTTTGTGATTGCTTTAGTTTCTACTTGACAATCATTTCCCCCATCTGACATTTACGTCACCCCTTCGATTTATTTAAGCACTTACTATAATTTCTATTCCTACAACCGATTAAATCACATTTACAACTTCATAATTGAATTCAAACTTTTACCGCTCCATGTGGGTTCAACCCCAACTCAATTGTTGAGTTTTATACTAGATTACGATCGTCTACACCTACTATCGGATGAGGTGTAGTTGAGAGCTAATCAAAATGGCGCCGCTGCCGGGGAGTGGTGTTTATAATTCTCTTACCAAAGTTTGAATTATGATTTCTTTGTGTGGTAGTTGAATTGACTTAATTTTTTTGTTGTGAGCTATTAGTGATCAGGTGACAAGACGAGTGCAAATAAAAGCACCGTGAACCAACTTGGTCACCAAGATGATGGTGGTGATTTATCTCACGCCAATGAAGCTCTATTGGGGGGTGTAAGTGCTATTTGCCTACCTCTGGTTGGGGATCATGCTGTCCATGTGACAAACACAATGCTACAACTACTGCAAGCTAAAGGCATATTTTGGCGGCTGGATCATGAGAATCCACATGAGAATATTCAAAACTTTGTGGAGATATGTAATCCTTTCTCACTCAAGGATGTCTCACAAGAATCAGTTCGGCTCTGGTTGTTCCCTTTTTCTTTAATGGGGGAAGCAACCAAGTGGTTAGAAAGGCTATCGAGGGACTCCATTGTATCATGGGAGGAGCTTACCGAGGCATTCTATGTAAGGTTCTTTCCACCCTCAAAGATGGTGAAATTACGTGACAACATTCAAAACTTCAAGCGAGTAGAAGGGGAACCAATTCCTGAGACTTGGCTAAGATTTTGAAAGTTTCTATTACAATGACCAACTCATGCGCTTCCGGGTGATGAGATACTTCATTATTTTTGTAGAAGTTTAGACTTAGTGAACAAAGGAGTAACCGACCAGCTGGCCCGAGAAGGAATAATGTTATAACCATTTGAGGTAGCCTCATCCGTTCTTGATGAAATGACAAAGATCAATCAGGCGTGGTACACTCAAGATCGAGGACCAAGTTTCCCCCTTAAATTTTAGGATGACAAAAGAGCAACCTGACAAGGAGAAAGAGAGGGATGCAAATATTAGTAACCTGATGTCCCAAATGGAGTTGTTACAAAAACAAGTGTTAGAAAATGTTAATGAACCCAAAGAAGTCATAAGAGTGTTTAGACTTGAGGAGGGTTCTCACCCGAGTTACTTAAAGGTGGGTGGGAATCAAGGTTGGAACTTGCATAAGGAAGAAGAGGAGAGACGATCCTATCAAGATTGGACTGAACAAAATGGCCCTTGGAGGAGAAAAGAAAGCCATGAAGAGTACCATACACAATCAAGTGACATCCCAAGATCAAAGGGTAGCGCGGGTAAGTTACGAGTGGATTAATTGTTGTCGCGTATCCTAGACAAGGTTGAAGGAAATGATGACATGCTTAAGGAAATGAAAGCTGATTTCTCATCATTGAATAATAGAGTGAATTCTCACGCAGATGCAATCAAAGAACTTGAGGGTCAACTAAGCCAACTTTCAGCACAATTGGAACCCAAGGTATTTGAAAGGTGTGAGGCTGAGTACGCAACAACTTTGAGGGCTGATCATGACAAATAGTTGGTGGTTGTGACTCGAAGTGGAAAGATAGCAGTTGGTAATGTGAAGGGTAATAATGGGATGAATGCTCATGAAGAAGAGAAAGATATCGATGAGAAAGAGAAGCTTGTTCAAGCACAGGAAAGTGATATGATCAAAGAGAAGGAGGAAAGTCCCAAGCAAAGCCTCGCCAAAGAATTGCAAAGATCTAAAGAAAAGGCTACCTCAACTCCAAAGATAGTGAAACCTCTTCCGAAAATATCTCCTCCATTTCCTAAACGTCTCAAGAAGAAAAATGAGGATGAAAAGTTCAAGAAATTCCTATTTGTGTTCAAGACATTTTCTATAAATCTTCCGCTAGTGGAAGCATTATTGGAGATGTCGGGATATGCAAAGTTCATGCAGGAGCTGGTCACTAAGAAGAGAAGCATGGATTTTGAAACAATCAAAGTCTCTCATAATTGTAGTGCCATTATGACTAGCCAGATGATTACAAAGAAAGATTCACTATCCCATGCACCATTGGTATGCTTCAATTTGCTAAAGCTTTATGTTATTTGGGGGTAAGTATAAATTTGATGCCCTACACAATATTTAAACAACTTGGGCTAGGCGAACCAAAATCCACAACAATGAGGTTTCTTATGGCGGACAGGTCGATCAAACACCCCATTGGAATACTCTATGACATATTGGTGAAGGTTGATCAATTTATATTTCCGGCCGATTTTGTAATTCTTGATTGTGAGATTGATGTTGAAGTTCCCATTATTTTGGGTAGACCATTTTTAGCAACTCGAAGAGCGCTAGTGGATATTGAAAGTGGAGAGTTGAAGTTTCGGGTAAACTAAGATAAGGTCACCTTCAATGTGTGAAAATAAATGAAACAACCGAGTGATATTCATGTAGTTTCAACGATTGATGTAAGTGATGAAGCAGTGGCTAGTGTGAGCGAATTGATGTGTATAAGTGAACCTCTTGAGTTTGTTCTTTCAAATTATGATGAGACTGAAGTTGAAGGGCATGATGAAGTGGTAGCTTCTCTATTGGGATTAGGTGAATACTCAAGGTGTCACGACCCGAGAGCACCCCCCAAGTCGTAACACGGCGTACTCAACCTCGAAGAGGTCTAATACAAGCCTCTTAGCTCATTCATTGCATATACAATAGAAAATAGTGCGGAATTAAAAACTTTACTCGAAACCAACTATTAAAAATCTCATTTCAAAAAATCTTTCAAAGACACGGCGAAAACTAAGTCTCACATGGCCCTCCTTCGACAAACATAACAAGATAGGGTCACGACACTTTATACAATCGAAAATGCTAAAGTCTATTACAAGAGTCTCAATAAACAACTAGAAATATAAAATCCTTGTCCTCGACATATGAGGACATACCAAGATAGGTCTTGAGAGAACTTCTAATCCCAAGCTTCACTAGAGAATGATATCACTTGCCAGAACCTACACTTTGTAGAAAGTAAAAGAATGAGGTTAGCACAATTAAGTACTAAGTATGATGACCATGCAAAAACATGTTAAAAAGAACATTTGAGTTGAAAGCCATGCTTTATGCCATTTTAGTAAAACTTTATGAATATTGCTCATAAGATGCATAATACAAGTCATAATCAACATATAAAGTCACATACTTCACAATACAAGTATTCATGCTCAACTAGTACCAATATGCAATACATAAGCACATTGTCAAGTAAACCATTTCGACATCTTAGGACCTCTATCTAAAGTTACCATAAGACATACCTAAGTAAGACATGAAGTGGCCGCCCGTACAACCTCTTCATACAAACCTAGGCATTCCTCAAGGCTACAATAGACAAGAGACTTTTTCATTTCAATACAACATGCTAAGTAACACATTTTATCCATATAAGCTACTCATTCAATCATTTCATTCAACAATGAGTAACCATTATTTATTTGATTCCTTTAAAGGACTTTCATTCTTTAGTCTTAGACTTAGAGAACTCACTATGGCACTCTTGAAGCCTACTCGTGCCATGTATGGATATCATCCCATACTACTACCCATACTTTGTAGAACTCCTCAAGTAACCACAATGCACATCTCACGTGATGGGAATAAGCATTTAACCGACATAGACCATGATAGCTAAGTCATGGAATCTGGTGTTCTAACCCCACACCGAAAAGAGGTGTTCCACTTGCCTAAGGTAGAACTAGAAGATATCTTAGCGTTGGTGTAGACCACTAGCTAATGTATATCCTATGTGGGCACATAGTTATGGGGTAGGAAGATGTTCATTGGTTCTCTAACCTCTCATTGGGAGAGTTTCCATCTAACCCTATCCACTCGATGCTTAGCCTCCATTCCCTTAGAGTAGTTATTCACATTAACATTCATTGTATTTGAGAGGGTTACCAACACTAGGTCTACCGACCCAAAGTACATTAAGGATAGCTCATGACTTTCCAAGAAGGGTGCCATCTACATTGGGTCTACCGATTCAAGGTCACTATTCATTCATTCATGAAAGGGCACCTATACTAGGTCTACCAATTCAAGATATCAAACATACTTCATGGAGGGGATACCACATTTAGTCTACCGGTCCTAAGATACATTAATCACATCACGTTCATTTACACAAGGAGAAGGATGCCCTAGGCCTACCAAATCAATATTCAAGATTTCATTACATTACTAAGAGGAACTTTCACAATAGATCAACCTCATACATGATCATTAAGAGAGAACATACTTTCCATCACAATACCATAATACTTCATACAAGATCACTATTGAGGTCACATAAACATCTTCACATTATAGAACCATACACACAATAACATGATGGTACTTCAATTCACAATATAATGCCTTCATGGCCATTATCACAACACATTCAACATATAAGCACCTCCACCAAAAGTGGATCAATCCACACAAGAACAAGTCTACTATAACATGAAGTTAGGTCAACTTACCATTCTCCAAAGACATAATCATCATTACTCAATTCTCTAACACATTCACCATAATTAGGTATATATAACAATAGAAATCAATAATACAATTCAATCTAAGCATAATTCAATCAACATTCAATCATAATCATAACACCCACTTCATAAGCAAAATTTAGGGATTTAGAGAAATCATGGGTTCATAGAGTTTTTCAACTTAAAATCACCAATTAAACATCAATATAAATTTATTTTATCAATTGAAATCATTTCATGCAAGAACCCATGAGTTTGAGTAAGAATTGGGTTTTTTCATAAACTTTGAAAACTTAAAAAGTATTTTGAAATTGACTCTAGGGTGAAGGTTGCCCTAGATAAAAGACCACCATATCTTAGCCTTGATGATTCCCACAAAATTTAAGGTTAAATCCCCCTTGAAACCAAACCTTAGCCTGATCTTCACCTTGACCTCAATGGAGTTCTAGAGAGAAGTTATTGTGAGATGGAGGGTTTTGTTTTAGGAAATTTGAAGAATGATTTCTAAATTACCATATTAATGTTTTAATACCTTTAAAATACTTTAATACACTTAAAATAATAAACCACATGCTTATAATAATTAATAAACAAATTACTAAAAGAACCTCACCTGGTCGAGTCCCTTAGACAACACCCAGGTGTGACTTACGAAACCCCCACCTACGGACCATAGGTGGGGTGACGGGCCATTCTGGTGCATCGTGGTTTGGGACTGGGACTTGGTCATGGGAGCTAAGGCTCCCTAGACTAAGTCCTGATCTACAGAGCATACTTACCGGGCGTTACCTGACTTAAGGGGTGTAGGTTGCCACTGTAAGTCAAGTTGTCCAGGGAGCTTTTTGGAAAATGTTGGTGTCCTCCTCAAGGACCCATAGGGTGGTCCTTGGGGAGTCTTACCCAAATGTTTAACCCCTATACATGTCCATCTAGGTATGAGAGTCACTCATATGAGTTTTAGACCTCAAACAACACACCAAACTCCAACAACAAGACACTAGCACACACACTAGGACCAAGGACTAGTTTCCGGACATCATGGTCGTCTCTTGATGTTTGACCTCAAAACTCTTTAAACTAAACTTCAACATCCATATTTCATCATTTTAACAAGTTAACAACTTCAAGAACAGATGTGAGGCTCTAGTTCCTCCTATTTCATTTAGCAAAACCTTAGCTAGGGCTTACTAGCTCATACGGGGTGTTACACAAGGAACCCATTGAAGCTAGACATTGATCTAAAGAATCGATAGAATCCTCCCACCAAACCATCCACAGAGGAACCGCTTAAGCTTGAGTTGAAAGTGCTCTCCACTTATCTTAGTTTTGCATTCTTGGGGCAAATAATAATTTGCCCGTTATCATTGTAGCTGACTTGCTCGAGTGGCAAGTGAAATTGCTTCTTGAGGTGTTGAGAAGGTACATCAAGGCTATAGGATGGACGCAAGTGTGATTTACCCTATTGCGGATAGCAAATGGGTGAGTAAAGTGCAATGTGTACCCAAGAAATGAGGCATCACGGTAGTCCCAAATGAAAAAGGGGAACTTGTTTCTATGAGGCCAGTCACCGGATGGAGAGTATGCATGGACTATCGGAAGCTAAATTCATGGACTGAGAAAGATCATTTTCCCATGCCTTTTATATATCAAATGCTTGATCGGCTTTCAGAGCACAGATGGTATTGTTTCTTGGATGGTTATTTTGGGTATAACCAAATCTCTACTGCACCAAAAGATCAAGAGAAAACCACTTTCGCTTTCAAAAGGATGCCTTTTGGTTTGTGTAATACCCCTACAATGTTTCAACGTTGCATGCTGTCTATTTTCGCTTACATGGTGGAAGATTCAATGGAAGTCTTCATGGATGACTTCTCAGTTATGCGCGATTCTTTTGAAAAATGTTTGGCACACTTTGGGCAGGCCCTTCAAAGATGTGTGGAAACCAACTTAGTCTTAAACTGGCAGAAATACTACTCCGTGGTTAGGGAAGGTATAGTTTTGGGTCACTAGATGTCACAAAAGGGATTGGAGGTCGACAAGGCAAAGAATGAGGTAATTGAGAAGCTACAACCACCAATCTCTGTAAAAGGTATTCGTAGTTTCTTGGGGCATGCCAGGTTTTATCAGAGATTCATCAAAGACTTCTCAAAAATTGCACGCCCATTATGCAATCTATTGGAGGAGGTGAAATTTATGTTTTATGAGGCATGTATGACAACCTTTAAGTGTTTGAAAGAAAATTTAATCTCTACCACAATGATTATTAGCCTAGATTGATCTGAACCATTTGAGGTAATGTATGACGCTTTAGTACTGTGTTGGGTGTTGTGTTAGGGTAAAAGTGCAACAAACTATTCCATCCAATTTACTATGCCCACAAAACATTGAATGGTGCTCAATGTAAATACACTGTTACTGAGCAAGAATTACTTGCGGTGGTATATGCATTTGAGAAATTCCGGGCATACTTGCTAGGCACTAAAGTGGTAGTTCACATTGATCATGCAACTCTGCGATACTTAATGGCAAAGAAAGATGCTAAATCAAGATTGATAAGATGGGTGATGTTATTGCAAGAATTCCACTTTGAAGTTAAGGATAGAATAGGTTGCGAAATTTAGGTGGCCGATCACCTATCTAGGTTTGAAGGAAAGGAGAAAGATGAGCTTAAGTTAGATATACATGACTCATTCTTAGATGAGCAGGTATTTGTGTCAACTCTTATGCAAACTCCTTGGTATGCTGATTTTGCTAAGTATGTAGTATGTGGACTAATGCCGGAAGACTGGGACTTTTAACAACAAAAATGGTTTTTGTTCGATATCAAGAGATATTTCTGGGATGAACTATATCTATTTAGAGAATGTGCACACCATATTATTCGGCGATGTGTGCCGAAAGAGGATGTTAATGAAATTCTCAATGCTTGTCATGCTTCGTCGGTTGGTGGTCATCATAGTTGTATGCGAATGGCCGCTAAAATACTTCAAAGTGGCTACTATTGGCCTTCCCTCTACAAAGATGCCTATGAATTTTTGAAGAGATGTATACAATGCCAAAAGCAAGGCGAGGTATCTAGAAGGCATGAATTACCTCTTAATCCTATTCTAGAAGTTGAATTGTTCGATGTCTGGGGAAGAGATTTCATGGGCCCATTTGTGATCTCATTTGGAAATAAGTATATTTTTGAAGTTGTGGATTATGTTTCTAAATGGGTGGAAGTTGTTGCATTACGCAACAATAAAGGGAAGAGTGTTGTTCAATTCTTAAAGTGCTACATCTTTGCAAGATTTGGCACCCCACGTGCTATTATTAGTGATAGAGGCTCGCATTTTTGCATCTTTATTGAGTAAATACGGAGTAAAACATTTAGTGGCAATGCCATATCATCCACAAACGAGTGGACATGTTGAGGTTTCGAATCGAGAGATTAACAATATCTTAGCTAAAACCGTGAATGCAAATAGGATGGATTGGTATCGAAAACTAGATGATGCCCTTTGGGCATGTCTCACTGCTTACAAAAAATCAATTGATATGTCTCCATATCAGCTGGTTTTTGGGAAATCTTGTCACCTGCCGATTGAACTTGAACACAAAGCACTATGGGCATTAAAGACATTAAATCTGAATCGGGTAAATGCTTCGAAAGGGAGAGTAGATCAGCTGAATGAAATGGAAGAATTCAGATCGAGGGCATATGAAAGTTTAGCTCTCTACAAAGAGAAAATGAAGAAATGGTATGACTTTAAGATCTTTAGGAGAGAATTTCGAGTCTGATATTTTGTTTTGCTTTACAATTCTCTATTGGGATTCTTCTCGGGAAAGCTCAAGTCGAAGTCGTCCGGTCGATTTAAAGTACACAAGTGTTCACGATTGGGCTATTGAAGTTGAAGGTAATAAGAGTCCAACTATCAAGTTGAATGGGCAGCGCCTAAAGCTTTATTTCGGCGAGCGTCATGAGATTTCAGTTATTGAACTGTTGTATTTGGAAGATGCTTGAGATCATTTCCACGTCATGCCATAATATTAAATAAGGTACTTCTTGGGAGGCAACCCAAACTTTAGTTATTTCTTGAATAATGTGTGTTGTTTGTGCAGGTATAGTTGATTATGTGTGGGTATGGCCATTTTCGATGAGCCACCAAATGGAACGGCAATCCCAACTTGACTCGCCCTCTTTGCCTCAAGTAAGGGGGTTGCAGTTCATGAACATTTAGAGAAGCGACAAGCTCACTCAGCGATGCGCTAGGTTAGGCGAGTCCGACTTTCACTGCCCTTTGACCTACCCTGAAGGGTTGGTGTTCTTGAAAATTGGGTGACGAACTAAGGACACTAGGCGATGCGCCGATGCTGTTCGGTGAGCCTGACTTTCACCGTCTTTTGCTCCCAATTGGAGAGCTAGTATTCTGAATATTTTGGTGAACTGCATACAGTTAGGCGGTCCGCCGAACCGTTCGGTGCTTTCCACATCACTTTACCGAATGCCACCCAGTGAAGAATCCTCCTAACCCTGTTCTTTTCATTTAGTGCTATTGTATTTCTATCTTTATTTCATGTTCGTTTATTTCTTTTACATTGAGGACAATGTTGGATGTTTTTGGTCGGGTGGAACCTTGCTAGGAATACCACCCTAGATGTGTTTGAATGAAGTTGTTCTCTTGCATTTTTGAGTGTCGGTTGGGGTCGATACCGATGACTTGAATAGTTCCCTTAATTGAACGACATGAATGTGTGGCTACAATGAGGAAAACTAAGTTACATAGACAATATGTGAACTTTTATCATCTCATTGGGACTAGCCGATTGTCGATTAAGTTTCTTGTGATGAACATTACACGTTAGCTAGAAAATGGGGAGTCCTATTTGATAATTGTATCGAATGCCTTGTGTGGTGAGGTTGTCTTGAATATTGTGTTTGAGGACACCTAGAATTTACCTCGTTGGTCCGATTGATTGAGTGAAGGAATTAATTGAAATGATCTTAGGCAAAAGTTTTGAAGAGTGAACCAAATTAATAACATACCTCTTTGTGGCCAACCATGTGAGAAATGTGTACCTTTCTTGGCACCTTTTGAGTCTATCCTTTTCTTTGGAAAAAACTTGAACAACTTTGACCTCTTTATCCCATCACCCATAACCTTGATGAAGCATTGGTTCGTTTAAAATAGCCAACTTAGGCCAAAAGCCTAAGTTGGGGGTGTGGTGAAAAAGAAGGAAAGTCAAGAAGTGTGAAAAATTCCCCCATTGATGGATTGCTTTGAAAAAGATGGAACCCCTTCATATATAAAAACGAAGAAGAGAGAAGTTTTGTGAAATAAAGTGTGTAAAAGGAATACAATAAATAGAGCATCCGGTGATTCATGTTTAGTTGAATAATGGGGTGGATTATAAACATGTTTGAATGTGAATGAGAAGGAGGAAAAAAATGATTTTCAGACCATACTTCATGAAGCTAGAAACCACTAAGCCTAAATGATCATACCTTTACACTGTACTCTATTATAAGTCTCAAAAAGACCTTTGTGATCTTAAGTCAGCTGAAACGAATGTGAATTGGAAAATAAGGGTAAACCTATGGGTGAAGTCGTACATGTGTTCATCTTTGTGGCTGTGTGAGTTGTATGTTATTACAGAACCTTAAATTGTTGTGAAATTTTGTGTGAGTATGAAATCATCTTTGTTGTGAGGGAATTTGAATACCTTTGTTGATCTTGAACTTGCATTTGAAGCAAGCATTGTGAGCTTGAGTACACTTGATAATGGTGAGTCACAATTTGAAACTTTGAGTGCATAATTGAGCATTGTATGTGTAGTTTGAACCTTTTGTGTGCATTTATATTGAGTCTTAAGCAGCACTGTTTGTAGATCCTTGTTGAACCGATTGATCTTGAGTTTTACTTGAGGACAAGCAAAAGTTTAAGTTGGCAGTGTTGATGAGTCAGAGATTTCAACTGATTTAGGGCTTGGTTTTCATAGTCTAAGTATCCTCAATGTCGGATTTATGCTCCAAACTGATATTAATGTATTGATTTGTGGCTAGGAAAACAAAAGAGAAATGAAAGAGCAACAAAGCTGAAGATCGCCGACTTCACTCAGCGATCCACCGAGTGTCCTCTTCACTCGCTGAAAGTTAGAGCCAGCCACACCTGAGATGAGAGAAATTGGGAGAGGGATAAGCTCTATCGGTGAAGCATCGATTGGATCGGCGAAGAGAGGTTAGTCCGCCAAAATTTACAGAACATTCAATGAGAATGCAAGAAAATTGGCGATCCAAAGGAGCAAAGGGTGCATTGCGGAATCCATCGGCGACACCGACATAGACTGCTAAAGTCAGAGTGCATATTAGACGAAAACTCGAGACAAGAAGGCAATGGACAGGGGAGATTGGTGAATCATCGACCTGTCGGCGAAGCACGACTTACCTCGCCAATTTGGCCCAAAAGGCCAAATTATGAATCAATATGAATTGAGTTTTGAAAAGGAAGAAGGTATTAAAAAGCATTGGGAAAACTCATACTCAGAACCAAAACACTATTCTTATTTAGTTTTTAAGGAATTTTCAAGCAGATTTCGAATTGGGTTTTGTAATTGAAGCTACATTGAATCATTTTAAGGGTTTGGAGATCAATACCCAGCCATGGAAAATGTAATAGGTATTGAATTCTTACTTTTTATGATTAATAGCTAAAACCCCCATACTTGGGGGTCTGACTATGTGACTAATTGTCTGATTTAGCTGATGGGTGGTAGGGATTATTGATCTTATTGCTATTTTGAAGTGGGTTTGATTTATAGCTGGTGTTAAATTGATGAATTGGAATGTTTATTTCAATCTTAATGTTTTATGCTTGCTTGAGAAAGAGGTGTAAAACCAAGGTTATAAATTAGCATTTGTAGTTATTGGGTTGTTGTGGGTTCAACTTGAGAGAGTAAATTCTAAGCTCAATTCGACCTATCTAGCTCGAGAGAGTAGATAAAGTGAGGTTTTGGGCTTTTTATAGTGTTAAGCTTGTTGAGGTTCGAGAGAACTCACCTGAATTGTAATAGTTGTTCGAGAGAATGCTATTATATCTAAGGTCCACCCTACCCGCTAAGATTTAGAAATTGGTAGTAATTACCGAGCACCTGTCACGACCCAGGGTACCCCCTAGATGTAACAAGGCGTATAAGACCCTGAGAGGTCTCATACAAGCCACTTAGCATATCATAACATAAAGTAATAAAAAATGCTGCAGAAATTTAAAACATGTTCAATTCAATCAAAGTCTTTATAAAACGAGCGGAAGTCTAACATCATTGTCTCAACCCATCTAACGTAAGAGTAAATCTTGGGACACAACCTATATAGTAGTTCCAAAATAAAACGAAAGACTTAAAGGACAATGGTGATCGCATCCTCGAAAGCTGTGAGGACTCACCAAATCTTCACTACTTGATCAACTATGAACCTAGCCACTAGTGTGAGAATCAATGTCGCCGGACCCTACATTTTTATAAGAAATGTAGGCAAAAGTATGCGTTAGTACAAACATGTACTGAATATGATGGCTAGAATAAACAACTTAACATAAGGGTTAGTTAATTTATATTTATATTTATATTACCTTAAAAGCATGAACTCCTATCTTGAATGTTAAATTACTATAATATCCCTAACTTAGGTTGTGACTTTTACGATAAGTTGTGACTTTTACGATAAGTTGTGACTTTTCCAATAAGTTGTGACTTTTTTCAAAGGGTAGTGATTTTTCGATGAGTTGTGACTTTTCCAAAGAGTTGTGATTTTTTCAATAAATTGCAAGTTTTTCAATCGGTTGTGACTTTTCCGATAAGTTGTGACTTTTTTTAAAGGGTTGTGATTTTTCGATCAGTTGTGACTTTTGCAATGGGCTGTGACTTTTTCAATAAGTTGTGAATTTTCCAAAGGGTTGTGACTTCTCGAAAAGGTCATGACTTTTCAGATAAGACACATAAAAAATACTTGTTCATACTACCCTTTGTTGACTATAAATAGAGGGATTTCCTCTCATTTTTCAACCACAATTTTTTTTTATCTTCTACCCTTCTTCTTCTTGTATTTTAAATTTTTTGTTTGATTTGTTATGGTTGAATGAGTTCGAAGTGTAGCGAAATATGAAGTACCACTATTCTGATGAAGTAAATCGTCTATCCTAAGAGGGTATATTCCATAACCTCGAGCACTTGAGGAAAATAATTTTGATGATATAATATTAATTCTTTTCTTAATATATTAATTAGTATGTAATGCTATAATATATGAAGTTAACATGATGTAGTCTAAATTCATTTGTTTTCGTTAACAATTTCTCTTGTGATGTAGATATATGCTTCTGAATATCTTTTTCCAATATATAGAGAATTGTCATGATTTTGTTTTTTTGATGTTCAAGACAAAAGAATGACTTTATTTATCAATGCTACTTATGTGATTTAGATTGTGAGGAAGTTTGCTTCAAAATAGTTATTCTTATATGAACATTAGACCTTTTGTTTTACTTATTTACTATTTTTCCTTTGACAAATCATGCTTGGTTGAATAAATTAAAAATTATTTACAAGTATATTAACTTATATTTTTTGGGTGTAAGATGAACAGTTGATTATATATATGATTTCACGGATACAATATATTATTTTTATTTTTATTTTTATTTTTCCTGTAAAAAAAAAGGAAACCTTTCTTAGTTATCGTAGTTTTTCTCTTCACATATTCGTATGACATCTAAACAATTTAACGTGGAATACACGTGCAGAGCGCATCTGGTTAGATGACAAGAAAAATACACAAAAAATATCATTTATAAGCTAATATTCGTGAGATACGATAAATTGCATGATTGAACCTCATCAAATTGAAACAAATATATACATTGTTGCATTTAACTAATAAATTTTTTCATTGACCATCTTCGTTCGAATGAATAAGAGATATATATGACGATCCACATTGAACATTCACAAAAGAATCTGCAATATTATTTTGTGCTAAACTTATTATTCAAATCTTAACTAAAATAAGCAATACTATTTACTATAACATATATTTTATGAATTAGTAATCACGTGCAACACACGTGTCAAAAAACTAGTATAACTAAAAGCATAATCAATACATATGAATAAACATAGTAAAAGAGGGATACTTCTCAAATACCCTCAACATATCCTTAGTCAAGACTTGGGACATCCGCCTCTAGTCATGCTTACATCATGGAAGGCATATCAAGCAACACTCCAAGCTAACATAATCACACTGTTCATACTTACTTTTAAGGACATGGAGATTCGCCTCTTTGCCTAACTTATAAAGGCTAATGGGTATTCACCTATTGCCTTACTTACTTTAAGATCATGGGTACTCGCCTCCACAATCACTTCATATGACACGGGTACTTGTCTCCACATCATTTCATAAGGATCATGGGTACTCGCCTCCATGTCCATTCATCATAATAGGAACGTGGGGAATCACCTCTTGTTTAACTCTAAGGAATATGGGAAATTACCACATATCCTTCAATATGGAGGTCAAGGGTAGTCGCTTCTAGCCTCATCATTTACATAGTAGTATAAATTTATTTTAGGTGAGCAATCCTTTCAACCTAGAATCATTCATGTGAGTAAGCCTTTCACATTCATACAATCATGCTTTATAATTCATTATATGAAGTATCCTTCCATGCTACATCATCAACAATCAACAATTCATATTCTAGGCTTTACACTTAAAGCACTACATCTCATGATCATCATCTATACTTTACTCTCAATCAATTCTAGTCATAATTCATCAATCCTATAAGGAGATATCTAAACCCATAAGGTTTCCCTTCAAGGCATCAAACCCAATTTCATCAACTCTAGGTTAGAAACATGGAATAGGCATGGTTACATGTAATTTCATCCTAAAAACTTGTAATCCTACCAATTCAATCATAATCCACTCAATTGGATCAACATTCATCGTAACCCACAACATTGGAAGAAACCCTAACTAAAATTAGGGATTTAGACTTCACAATTGGGGAATTCTTGGGGGCTCCATAGGAGGACGGATCCCATGGAAAATAAGCCATCATACCTTAGTCATAAAGCCCACAATGCTTGAATATTGGGAGACTTGAACTTGACCTAGCTTCAACCTCTTCCTTCTTCTTCCACCTTCTACAGAGAGAATATTTGAGAGAGAGTTTGGGTTTCCTTTGGGATTTTAAAATATGACTTAGGATGAAGGAATTTAGGGGTCTAAAGTGTTTATATTGGTGGTCTAGGCTAGGGTAAAATGACACCACTTATTTCTAAGTAAAACCGGAAAGTCCTATTATGCCCCTAAACTAACCGTCCAGGCCTAACACACAAGACCACGTTGATGGGCCATGGATGGACCTAAGGTCCGTCCTGGTTAATCGTTGTTTCAGTTCAGATACTCTCTTGGCCACCCACAACACCCCTAATCATGAGTGGTGGACCCATTGACAGGGCGTGGGTCCTGTCATGGCAACTTCCTTAGGCAGTTTTCTTGGTGCCCATCCACGGGGCCACCTACAAGGCGTGGCCTCACCCACGAGCCGTGGTTGGTCCCTGAGAGGTGGCATCTTGGAGTTATAACATGATATGCCCTCTAACTCGAATTTGGGGTGTTACAATATCTCCCCCTTTGAACATTTGTCCTCGAATGGCACTCTAGGCACTTCTTAAAGGAGATGACTCAACACTAGCAACCCATCATACATGCAACACATCTAAATGCACAAATATTTCAAGGAGGAAATATCAACTCCAAATTAGACATACTCAATGCACCATAAGGAAGTAGGAACTACATCTAACAACCCAATATGCATGAATATTTCAGAATTTTTACATTCAAGGAGGAACTATCATCTCCAACTTAAAAGCAATGCTCAACACAATCTCATGGAGCCTATATTCAACCTATACACAAAGGACATACTCAAGGAGGAAATCTCCACTCCAAGTCAAGGCATGTCCTACAACTCATCTCATGAAGTCTATAGGCAACTCATACTGAATGCACAACAACATGAGGAAAATAAATCACAAAAGCAATTTTCTATCAAAACTTAAGCTTTTCCATGAACATGCATATTAAGGAAATCATGGGAACACATAAAACACCCATGATTCAAACAAAAGCAAACCAAGAGGAAATTCATTACCTCAAGCTAGAGTAGGAGGAAGAAGATGAGGATATCGGGACATCATATCGGCCTTGGCCTCCGAAGTAGCACCCTCAACAAGATGGTTCCTCCATAACACTTTCACGGAAGCAACCTCTTTGTTCCTCAATTTCTCAACTTGCCGATCTAGAATCTTAACCAGAACTTCTTCATAGGAAAGGTTCTCTTTCACTTCCAACCCTTCTAGGGGAACTATGGATGTCGGATTTTCAACACACTTTTTCAACATAGAGACATGGAAAACCGGATGCACCGATGCCAACTCATTTGGCAAATCAAGCTCATAAGCAACCTTACCAACATGTCTCAAAATTTTATATGGACCTACAAAATGGGGACTTAGTTTCCTTTTCTTACCAAACCTCATTACACCCTTCATAGGTGAGATTTTCATATAAAATCAATCAAGCACGTCAAATTCAAGGTCTCTCCTTCTAACATTGACATAAGACTTTTGTCGACTTTGGGCCGTTCTTAACCTCTCTCTAATGACTTGAACCTTCTCAATAGCCTCATGAACTAACTCGGGCCCTATCAAGGTAACCTCACCTGCCTCAAACCAACCTATAGGAGATCTACACCTCCTACCATAAAGAGCCTCAAATGGAGCCATACCAACACTAGAATGGTAGCTATTATAGGCAAATTCAATCAAAGGCAAATGGTCATCCTAATTTCCCTGAAATCAATCACGTATGCCCTTAACATGTCTTCCAATGTTTGTATTGTTCGTTCCGCTTGCCCATCGGTTTGGGGATGAAAAGTTGTGCTAAGCTTAACCTTAGTGCCAAGACCCTTTTGGAAAGACTTCCAAAACTGAGAAGTAAACTAGGTACCTCTATCAGAGATAATGGACAAAGGCACTCCGTGCAATCTCACCATTTCCCTAAAATACAACTTAGCATAGTCTTTCGCTGAGTAAGAAACCTTGGCGGGAATGAAATGGGCCGACTTCGTCATTCGGTCTAATATAACCCAAATCGAATCATATTGGTGTGACTACGTGGAAACCCTTATATGAAGTCCATATTCAAATTTTCCAACTTCCACGTAGGAATGCTAATGTCTTGAGATAAGCCTCCCAGATTCTGATGATCAAATTTCACTTGTTGGCAATTCGGACATTTGGCCACAAATCCCGCAATATCCTTCTTCATCCCATTCCACCAATTGACCTCCCACAAGTCACGGCACATCTTGGTGGCTTCTGGTGAATAGAATACTCAGAACTATGGGCTTCAAATAAAATCTGTTCCCTTAGGTCATCAACATTAGGGACACAAAATCGACCTTGGTATCTAAGGACACCATCTCCCCCTTGGGAAAATGCCTCAACATACTTTTTAAGTACCGGTTCTTTCAATTCTACCAAAGTCAGATCAAGACATTTCTTTGCTTTAACATCCACCACAAAAGATGATTTTTGACCCTTTATGAACCATGACACCACCCTTGGTGGAGTCTACCAATCGAACACCCAATCAGGCCAATCTATGGACATATCATGCTAACTTTTATCTATCATCATCAACATGTGCAAAACTACCCACCAAAAGTCAACTAAGAGCATCCGATACTACATTCGCCTTGCCGGGATGATATAGAACACTCATATCATAGTCTTTCAACAATCCGAGCCACCTTCTTTGGAGAAGATTCAGGTCCATTTAGGCAAACACATATTGTAAACTTTTATGATCGGTGAACACATCAACATGGACTCCATAAAAATAATGCCTCCAAATCTTTAAGGAAAATACTACCGCCGCTAATTCAATGTCAAGGGTAGGATAGTTCTTCTCATGAACCTTTAGTTTCCTTGAAGCATAGGCAATCACCTTACTGTTTTGCATAAGAACACATCCCAACCCAACGCTAGAGGCATCACAATATACCACAAAGCCATCTGTACCTTCCGGTAGAGTCAACACCGGAGAAGAGGTAAGTCTATATTTCAACTCTTGGAAACTTTTCTCACAAGCATCCGACCATATGAACTTGGCCTTCTTTTGAGTCAAGCCCATTAGTGAAGAGGCAGTCATAGAAAACCCCTGAACAAACCTTCTATAATAATCGGCCAAACCGAAGAAGCTACTAATATATGTCGGTGATATAGGTGTAGGCCAACTCTTGACCACATCTGTTTTAATCGGATCCACCTCAATACTCTTGCTTGAAACAATATGGCCTTAAAAAGCGACATACCATAACCAAAATTTATATTTGCTAAACTTAGAAAAAATTTGTTGGTCCTTGAGGATTTGCAATACGATCCTCAAATGATCAATGTGCTCATTCTCGCTCCTTGAATAAATCAAAATATCATCTATGAACACAATTACGAACATTTCAAGGTATTGTCTAAACACCTTATTCATCAAATCCATAAATGCCGCCGGGGCATTAGTCAAACCAAAGGACATAACCAAAAACTCATAGTGACCATATCGGGTTCTAAAAGCCGTTTTCAGAACATCTTCCTCTTTTAGCCTCAATTGGTGATAACCCGATCGAAGATAAATCTTAGAGAAATAACTAACTCCTTGAAGTTGGTTAAATAGATCATCTATCCTTGGGATAGGATATTTGTTCTTGATAGTCACCTTGTTCAATTGTTGATAATCAATGAACATACAGAGTGAACCATCTTTCTTCCATACAAACAAAACTGGAGCACCCCATGGATATCTACTAGGTCAGATGAAACCCTTATCAAACAAATCCCTCAATTGATCTTTCAACTCTTTTAGTTCCACTGGAGCCATTATATAAGGAGGAATAGTAATAGGCTGTGTATCCGGGAGAAGGTCAATTCCAAAGCCTATTTCCCTTTCGGGAAGAATACCGGTTAATCATCGGGAAACACTTCCGGAAACTACCTTACAATGGGGACTGACTCAAGAATAGGGATTTCAAATTCCACATCCCTCACCCTCACTACGATAAAGTCAACCTTTAGAGATCATCTTTCTACCTTTAAGATAGGAGACAAACTGACCCATAGGCATAAAATTTCCCCCCTTCCACTTTAGGATAGGATCATTTGGGAACTGAAAATTGACTACCTGACTTCAACAATCAATAGAAGCATGGCATGAATGTAACCAATAAATACCAAGAATGACATCAAAGTCTAACATATCAAGCTCTACCAAGTCGATAAGAGTCAATCTATGGGATAAGGAAACAAGATATCTTCTATAGACCCTTTTAGCCTCCACATAATCACCAATAGGGGTAGAGACATAAAAAGGTTCTAACAACACATCAGGGAGCACATCAAACTTCATGGCCACATAAGGAGTCACAAAAGACAAAGTAGGACCTGGATTAAGTAAAACATACACATCTATTTGGAAAACTTTTAACATACCAGTCACCACATCCGGGGAACTCTCTTGGTCACCTCTAGTTTGTAGAGCATATAAACGGTTTTGCTTAGGTGCACTCGCACCCAAACCACTTGGACCGAATGAAGGATAAGGTTGAGCCCTACAATGACCATCATTCTAAGAAATCGAAGGACAATTCCTTATCTTGTGATCCATCTTTCCACACCCAAAGCAAGCATTGGAACACGCTAACCACTTCCCTTAATGATTTCTTCCACATTTAGCACAAGTAGGCATAAAATACTTATTACCATCTCTTTGAGGTTTTGGGTCAGACACACTTTAATTGTTAGACCTTGGAAGAGCACTAGAAGAACCTTTCCCGGAGAACTTTTGTCGAAACCTTGAACGACCTCATCCACCGGACCTAGAATATGAGAAGTTACCATCATCCGTTCTTGTCCTCTTTGCTTCCCTAGACCTTTCCTTGAGATTTTCCTCTTCAATTTTTTGGGCATGCATCATGAGATGAGAAATGTCCATTTAATGGACAATCATAGCTATGCAACATTCTTTGACTACCATGGCGGACACTCCCGATACAAACTTACTCATCTTGGCCCTACGATCCTCCATAATGGATGGAGCATATTTGGATAATTGAGTGAACCTCAAAGCATATACCCTTACACTCATATTTCCTTGCATAAGGTTGATGAGCTCAAGTACCCTGGCCTCTATCATCTCAAGAGGCAAAAATCTATCAAGAAAAACACTTTTGAACCTTTCCCACTCTATGGGACCTGGTCCTTCCGGCCTTGCCTATTTCCATAGATTGAGCCAAATATGAGCAACCCCTTTGAGTTGTTAAGCGGCCAGCACTGCCTTCTCTACTGGAGTCACTCCCATAATAGCAAGTATCTTATGGACCTCGTCAATAAACTCTTGAGCATATTCCTCAACTTTGGAGCCATAAACTTCGGGAGGGTTCATCCTTGTAAAGTCCCTCACTCTTGCCGCCGCCGTACCCACATTTGGGTTCACGGGGGCTACCACCTCTCTATTGGCTTGAGCCAACACTTGGAAAGCCGACCTAAACTCCGCATTTGTCACATTGTAAGTCAAAGGATCAATCGGAGCTTGAGGAGAACCTTGAGGAGGAACTTTTTGATTCACATTGTCTCCCTCATTCCTTTTATCATTAGCCGTTCTAGTAGTCATATCCTAAAATCCATCGGGTAAGGATTAGGAGAAAGACTTTATAGAGTTAAATTACATGGCATGACTTAGAGAAATGAAGAAGTGAAGTTTCCAAAACATCTAGTAGCCTCTCATTCATAAATGTGGTGAGTTTCACACTTATGAACAAGACTCTACTTGAAGTGGCTTGAGACATCCTAGAACCATTCTAAACCTTGTGCTATGATTACAAAGTTTGTCACGACCCAGGGTACCCTCTAGATGTAATATGGCGTATAAGACCCCGAGAGGCCTCATACATGCCACTTAGCATATCATACCATAAAGTGATAGAAAATGGTGCAGAAATTTAAAACATGTTCAATTCAATCAAAGTCTTTATAAAATGAGTGGAAGTATAACATCATTGTCTCAACCCATCTAACATAAGAGTAAATCTTGGGACACAGCCCATACAATAGTTCAAACATCCCAGGGGTTAAAATGCCTAGCATGGGTCATACTCTTCTACCACTGATCAGCTGGTCATTTGTATCACATACCCTACAAAGATTATAAAGCACAGAAAAGTAAAGAAAAGAATGTAACATACATGATTCCACAAGTATAAGCAAAGGTGTTCTCAAATCCTTATCTATTTGTATTTGGTTTCACTTGAACTATCATTTTACATATGGTTGTATTATGCCTTACATATTCAGTACATTCTTCCATACTGACGTCCCTTATTGGGGACGCTGCATTTCATGCTACAAGTACATGTACTCAACTAGTAGATCTCCCCAATAGAAGAACATGATACTTAGCGGTTGTTGGTGAGCTCCAAGTTGATTCGAGGCTTTTCCATCTTTACTATGCGTATTTTCATAGTCGTACAACCATGGATTCATGTAGAGGCTTTGTAGAATGTAAAGCTATCATTTGTATTCATAGTTTTACTTGTCACATGTATCGGTTTAGCTAGTCGACATATGTTGTTTATGTAGCTTCTCATTAGTAAATATATCTGCATAATAGTTCACTTTCTCATCATAGGTCACTTGTAAAGCATGTGTTCATATGGTACTTGTCCACCTCATCTTGGGTTGGGGTATGACATTATTTGTATAGGTTTAGTGTCTTCAAATGTTTATTTTGTGCCAATAACTAATGTTAAATCCTTGATTTTTAGGATTATGGATTGAGAAGCAAAGCAAGGACACTAAGATGCAAAAAGGAACAAAGTGAGCTAAAAAAAGGAAGAAAAGAGAGTCTGTTGATCGCCAAGTCCATTTGGCGAGTCGCCGAGTGGCCATTTGACCACCTAAAGTTCCAGTGTGCCAAGCCCTGAAGGAAAGAACCAAGTTGGCAAGAGAAAGGTGTAGTCGACAGATTGTTGAGTGGTTCTGCGATGTAGTATTGGATCTCCTAAAGTTACAGAACTTGATGATGCTGAAGGCCAAGGCAGAAAGGCGATGGAATTAACCAAAGGGCAGATCGCCGAGTGAATCGGTGAGCCCGACTTACTTCATCGACTAAATCTTTGCAGGAGATGTTTGGCGACTATAAATACATTTTTGAACATTTTGTTTAGAATGTTTTGAATCAATTTTTATCATATTTTCTGAGTTCGGAACAGAGAGACAAGTTTTCTGTAGTTTTCTTTAGCTTTGGAGAATTGAAGTTTTTTACTTTTGAGAAATTAGAAGTGGGTCTTTGAGATTTTTCAATTTGGACCTTTGTAAAGACTAAATCAATCTTACCCAATTGATGGAAACTCAATTTGTTAACGATTTTTATATTTTTATAATGTCTAGCTAAAACCCTAATTCTTAGGGTGTGATTAAGTGATTATGGGATGATTTTGCTTATGGGTATTACTAATTGTTTGTTTAAATGCTATTTAGAAGTTAGTTCAATCATTAATTATGATTTAATTTAAGAATTGTAGTTGCAAATGCAGTTCTACCCTTGTATTTTTGGCTTGCTCGAGAAAGAGGTTTTAAAACTAAGATTATTGATTGATGGTCTATGAGTATTGGGTTCTCATGGGTTCAGCTCGAGAGAGTGAATCCTAAACCCTTTTCCACACATTCAGCTCGAGAGAGTGAAAGGACTAAACCGTAGGTTATTCTTATTTTGCATGCTTGTCGATGTTTGAGAGAAATCAACTTGATTTAGGGTAAATTGTTCGAGGGAAAGTTTACCTCCTCTATAGTCTAACTTACTCACCAATATTTAGCTATTTTCTAATAGTTTCGATTACCCATTTGTCTATATTAGCCTATAATCGAATCACATCCCAAGAACCCATTTCATTATTATTATTTCATACTATTTTCTACTGTTGTAGTTGATAATTAAAACCAAAAATCCCTTATTTGACATTCGTGTCACCCCCTAATTTTAATGATGTTTTTAGTCGTACATTTTTATTCCTATGATTGATTTCACCATGTTCACACTTTAATATTGAATCTTAAACACATACCATTCCCTGTGGGATTCGACCCCAACTCATTTAGTTGGGTTATATACTAACTAATGATCGTTGACGCTTAGAATTGGATGAAGTCTATTTGATAACGTTATTCAATCAACATGTATGATGTATATGAGATGTAACACCTTGAGGACAAAGAATGAATGATGACTTATGATTATTTGGGTTTTAGAGTAAAGATTGTAAGATGAACTATGAATAATGAGGCTTTCAGAGTAAAGCTTGTAAGATGAACAATGAATAATGAGGCTTTCAGAGTAAAGCTAGTATGCATGTTGATTTGAATATGATATTATTGTGGAAGGACTTTACCCACATGACCTAGATTATGAAAGTATGAGGTTATGTATGTTCTTATAGAACTTGTGTGAATGCTTTATGAACACTTTGAGAGTGAACTGTCTATGATTATGATATGTAGATGTGTTGATTGAAAAGCTATTCTCATGAACACATAATGAACATGATGTTAAAGGTTCTCTCACATAGAATGATTCTAGGTTGAAAGACTTGCTCACCTACAATGAATCAAAGCATGTTTAGTCATGTTAGCTTGAAGTTGTGTTATGAAATTCCTTCATGAATAGCATGACTTGGTAAGACAAGACCATTTCATGGTAGCTTGAGTATAAGACCTCATGGTAACCTTGGATTGAGAAATCACACTCTTACTAAGAGTAGCTTGCACTAGTATTCCTAGAATGCTTGCATGGTAGCATGCCTTGGTTTGGCCAAACCACTTCATTGGTAGTTAGGATGGAGCTATAGTAGCCTTCCTTGAATAGCTTGTACTTGCATGTTAGTATGATTTTCATGGTAGCGTGGTCTAGCCTAGTATTGTGCTATTCCTTTGGTAGCTTGGTCTACCCTAATATGGTGCTATCCCTTGGTAGTCTAGAAGTGATAAATTGTAATCATTTAAGTATGATAGCCTAAAGTAGTACTTAGCATGGGTAGGATTATGGGGTCTTATACATGCATGGCATAAGTATGACTTGAAGCTACTTATGAAGTGTTCTCTTATATGTTGTATGCTTAGCTTGGATTTTTGCTATAGTTGCATTCCATTATATGTTGGACTAAAGGTGAAGGTTCCCTTGTCTATTAAGGATGAGATTCAAAGATGGTAAGTATGATTATGATGACCTAAAGTGGTACTTAGTGTAGGTGGGAGTATGGGATCTCATCCATGCATTGCACAAGTATGACTTAAGGTTACTTGAGAAATAGTTCTCTTATGTTATGAAGATCTAAGAAATGGCTATGCTTATAAATATGATGTACTTCCTATGTATATGGATTATGCCTTATTTTGATTAATGCTTATATTAGGTCTATATTGGAGATTATGCTTATGATCATGTTGTTATGCTCTTATGGTATTATGCTAGCAATCATATTTATTATATTTTGTACAAATGCATACTCTTGCCTACATTCTTATCAAATGTAGGGTCCGGCGATCTTGAGTTCCATTCTCGTGGCTAGGTTCTTAGTAGGAGCAAGGAGTTGAAGATTGGTGAGTTGATCAGTCCACAAATTGGACTCATTTAGGGCTATATTTTAATAGAAATTGTGTCCTCAAATGATTATTTTATCTCAATATCTGATGAAAACCCTTAAGTTTCAGGTATTTGAAGTTTGAAGGAAAGCATGGACTCATGGCCCGTCTATTAATCGATTTCCTTCTATCCCAACAAGTTCATTGCTAATTGATGATCATGAGGAGGAACGTATCTGTCTTTGTCAGCCTCCCTATCTCTCAAATTTCAAGCTCGCCAATCTTTCCAACCATTATCTCAATCGTTGTTCCAACCTTGGTTCCCACCTTGTCGTTGGTAATTTGGGTAGGAAACCCTCATTTGGTTTCCCAAATATTGAACTTATCCAATGTATAATGCCTCAAACTTGGAATCAACCGGGCACTGCCCACTATTAGGTCCTACCACATTCACCGATTTAAGTCCAACTCCCATGGAATATTTAGACAATAAATCGAGTTGGGTCATCATTTAAGCCATGTTTTAATCTCACTCATTGTCCTTCTCGATTTGTTCCTGGCTCAAGGTAAGTTTTAGACTCGACACTTAGTCTTCTCTACTATGCCACACTCTGTTAACTTTGGTCCTATCATCTAGCAACAAAGCTTCCACGTCATATGGTTGTCTCATTAATGCTTATTTGACTGGTTGATTAGTCACACCTTTATTGACTGAATCAAGGCTACAGTAGAAGTAATGTAACATTATATTTTATGGAGCAACATGTGTTTGACATTGCAAAAGTAGTTTCTTGAACAACAACCAAGTCTCGTGTAGATGTTCACCTCCAATGTGCTTGAAATTTTGGATTTGGGTTCTAATATTCATCATCTTCGAGGGGGAAAGAATCTCTCCAAGAAAGCTTCATTCAACTCCATCCAAGAAGTGATAGAGTCATTTGGAAAATCTGCCAACCATCTTGTTGCTTCACCTATCAAAGAGAAGGGGAATAACCTCAACCTCACATACTCTTGTGAGATATTTTTGAACACAAATGGTCCACCCACCTCCACAAAATTCTTAACGTATTCATGGGGATCTTCATGAGCTAAACGCCCAAACATTTCTCTTAGTTGGAGCAATTGTAGCATTGTTCCAGTTACAAGAAACAGAACCCTCCCGGTTGTGGGCCCGTGGTTTGAATAATATTGACATGCATATCATTCAAATCACCCATGTTTTTGTTTTGACCGTAGTAACTATCATTATCACTACCATGGTCACTCATTATATTAGACCTGCAAATCAGCCAACAACAATCTACTACAACTAATCAAATTTCAAAACTAGTTTCTCAAATAGAATTCTCAGTCACCATTCCCCGGCAGTGACGCTTTTTTAATAACGCTCAAATGTAATCTTTAAAACAAATTAAAAGAGACAACGATCATCGTCAATAATAATATCCAACCTAAAGTCGGGGTCGAATTTCAAAGAGAATGGTATATCGTAGAAAATTCTATCAAGAAATTTTGAATATAGAGTCATTCATTTGTAGTAGTAAAAACAAGTGGGTGGATAATTACCCCAATTTAATAAAAGATTTTGGTTATCAATGGTCACAATTAAGCTAGGATTTCGTAAAATGAAAGAAGTCAAGCAATCTAGGGGTGTGGGGATTTGAAATCAATGTGACATAGGGGTAATTGTGTTTCTCTATAGTGATGAACTTTCCTGAATAAGGTAGGTCATTTTCAATGATGTTAATCTTCTTTCGATATCATAGCATCCGTGCATAAAGTCTTCTTTCAGTTATATTCTATACTAAACAACTCAATACCTTACTCTATTCTCTCTTTCGATGCATAAATATGGAAAATAGATCCAACCCAAACCACTATTTTCTAGCAAGTTACAAACATCAAACATAAATTTCTAGTATCATACTAATTATCCAGTCCAACCAATCTTTTTTGATCATCGACGAAACATCAGAAGTAGGATTTAAGTTTGTAACCTTAACCCATAATTTAAACAATGCTAATTAGCCCCAAATTCATGTATGAACAATAGCAAAATGGAGCATAAAAAAATACCCACTACATTAAATAAACACCCAACCCTATAATTTCACCCGTAGATCTTGGG
>JAJOOO010000511.1:0-49298 GCA_029582685.1 Solanum piurae | reverse complement strand
AAAGACAGAAAAATTATTATTACAAAATGTCTATTTAGAAATAAAGTTCTAAATTATTATATTTTTCTTTTCCTTGCTCTCAATCTTAAATTGATTGTTTCACCATTTCATTCTCTTCACCCCGTATATCAGATTATCTATACCTGCAAAATGATGAAACAATATTATTTTTACAGTTGTGAATTGTAATTAAGTTCAGAATTTAATTTTATCATAAAATTTCACTTTTCTATCATCATTCCCCTTCCCTTCTCCAAATACTGCAAAATACATAAATTCTTAAAAAGAATAAACTTCGAACAATAAAGTAAGAGTATAATTGAATACCTCATATGTTTATCACTTGGCAAAATTTATGATCAATTGAGTATAACTTCTATAGTCAAACATACTAAGAAAAAGGTAAATAAATAGAGTAAAGACATAAAGACACAATCAAAGTTGTCCCGTATTTGCATAAAGACACCTTAACTTTCCAAGTGTCCTATCACCCCACAAAACTATTTAATATCGTTGTAAATGGGCCATTTTGACCCATTCCCTCGTCTATGTAGTGGCGCGTGTTGCTCACTCCCTGTGACAGAATTCAATCCGCCCCGACCCGACCCTATTCTTTGAAGAAAAGTCGTCTTCTCCTTTTCTTTTCTTATTTCTCAACTTTTCTTAGGGATTATTAGTGTAAAAGTGTTGAAATCGACCTACTATAGTTGCCATTGTTAGGATTTTATAGTTTTTCGTTGTGTTTTTGAGTAATTGCTACTGTAGGGCTATGGAAAAAACCATGAAATCGAAAAATTAGGGCTATCAATGGCTATTTTGGGTTTATATTTGGGGAAGATGATATATAGTGATTAAATAATTAATAATAAAGAAAGAAAATGACAAGTGTCACTTTTAAACTGGTCCATGGCAGTGAAAACGCTGCATGACGCGCCTCACGTGCGTGGTAACAACCCAGACGAGGGAATGGGTCAAAATGGCCCATTTACAACGATATTAAATAGTTTTGTGGGGTGATAGGACACTTGGAAAGTTAAGGTGTCTTTATGCAAATACGGGACAACTTTGATTGTGTCTTTATGTCTTTTTCAAATAAATATAAAAGAGAGTTTGAGAAGAATTGCTTACAATTTCTTATCTTTAACCCATCTGATAAAATGTCATTTTTCTATCTCCCCCTCCCTCCTCCATTCTCCAAATACTGCAAGATAAAGAAATTCTTTAAAAATTTAACAATAAAGTAAGAATATAATTGAATACCTCATATATTTATCACTTAGCAAACTTATGATAAAGGAGTATAACTTCTTTAGTCAAACATACAAAGAAAAATGAAATAAATATAAAAGAGAGTTTGAGAAGAATTGCTTACAACTTCTTATCATCAGCCCATCTGTTTTCTTTGTATTTTTTGTAGATGTCTACCTATAATCAAATCAAATAAATACCAAACTGAAAATAATATTATGATGATCGAAAAGAAAAAAAAAAGTATAGAATACTTGTGCCTATCTTTCAGCTGAATCATCTCAAATCACCTTCACCACAAATTTGAGAGCTTTACACACACATATATACTATACAATAGGGAATACCAAATGAAGTCATGAACATGACTATTAATAAAATGTAGGAGTTATGATCAAGAAAAGTCATGGAAATAATGAAAATAAAGATAATTCAAATTTATATTAAAGAATATGAATAAATGAAAGGAATAGTAATTGCCACATTCATATTTGTAAAATAATAATAAATAATAAATAAATAAAATGTCAAAAAAAAAGAAAAAAGATAAATAGAATCCTTGGCCAAAGAGAGGTGCCACATCACTTTTTTTTTTAATCTAGTTTTATATATAGGTGTAGATTCTTTTGAGGCTCACAACCTAACATATTCAATTGGGTAATTAATGTGATGTTAGTGGGTTGAGTTTTAAACGATTTGAGCTGCACCAATTGGGTATTTAATGTGATGTTAGTGGGCTGAGTTTTAGACGGTTTGGGCTGCACGTTTTAGGCTGCAGCTGTCTAAATAATTACTCCTATTTAGTATGATGTTTTTACTCATTTATATATTTGTTTTGAGGTAAAAAATCAGAAATAATTCAGAAAAAGGTAAAAATAGATAATTGCAAATGCTGGCCATTGGAGGGTGCCATATCAACGGATCTAAATTCAGCTTTATATATATATATAGATTTGGAATAAATTCACTTTGCCGACAATATTTGGAATTTGTTTTTCTTTCTCTTTGTTATTTTAATATTAATTAAATGACTATCAAATTTTACTTGTAACATCGAATTGTGAAAATTGTGATTATACTTTTCTAAACCCCTAACTTGTGCATTTGTTAATTAAATCCTTCATGATACTAAACGATGGTGTATTACACAAGAATTAATATATGATATTCACCATTTGAAATTACAAAAACTAGAATCACATTAAACAACAGAAATTATTAGCATAATTATTACATAAGAAGTAATTCATTGACCTCCCATTAGATTTTGTTCCACATTAAAATATATTCTATGATTGACGATCGTTATTGCACTTACCTTTCTTATTTTGATTTCATTGTAACAATATGTGTATAACCTATTTATCATTAATATGAAAATTTCATAACTTGGACTCATTTGTCCTTACTAACTGTCACAATCCAATTTCATGAGTCAGGATTAGCACCCAACAAGCTACTATTCATTAGACGAACTGTACACATAAATTATCATTTCCAACCCAATATTAAAAAAAAATCATATCATAAAGGATATAAAAAATTACGTAGTATAAAAAACATGCACTATGTATATATTGTACATAACTATATTTTTAAAAAAAATCACAAATAACTACATTTCACTTGTTCTATCATTTTCCTCCTCTCTCTCTGTGCGCTCCCCCCCCCCCCTCCCTGTTCCCTTTCTCTCAATTTTTAGCCTTGTTTTCTTGTATTTTGTGTTGTGTGTTTGTATTAATTGTATATTTACTCTCTTTTCCTCTCTCTCTCTCCCTCTATAGCCTTTTTTCTTGTATTTTGATTTGTGTGTTTCTATCAATTGTATATTTGCTCACACTCTCTCCCTGCCCTCTCTCATTGCCTATCTCCATTTTTTTGTGTCGTTCTTCTTGTATTTTTCTTTGTATGTTTGTATCAATTGTATATTTGCTCTCTCTCCCTCTATACCTTTTTTGTCTTGTATTTTACTTTCTGTGTTTGTATCAATTGCATATTTTACCCCCCCCCCCTCTCTTCCTCTCTCTCTAACTCATTTCCTGTTTTTCTTCTTAGCATTTTTTCTTGTATTTGGCCTTGTGTAATTGTATCAATTGTATATTTGCTCTGTATCTATCTCTATCTGATAACTCCATGAATGGAGGTTGAAGATTAGTACAAACTACAGAGCATTTGAAGAAGAAAGAAAGAAGAGATAATTGTATTAATGTCTTGATACAATGAATTTGTACATGTATGCCCTTTTATACTATTCTATCAATGAAAGAGTGCAAAATATCTATAACAACTTTGTAACAAACTAATGCCACCTCATCAGTTTTGTAACTAACTTTAACTGATATACCTAACACAACTATACAACTTGTTAATTATGTACTATACTTGCTAACACTCCCCCTCAAGCTTATGGTTGAAATACATTCTTCATTCCAAGTTTGTTTAGTAGTAGATTATGTTGTCCTTATCCAAGACTCTTTGTAAGTAGATCAGCAAGTTGATGCTTGGTGTTAATGTATTCTGTCTGCAGTATCCCTTGACATATTCTTTCTCTCACAAAGTGACAGTCTATGTCTATGTGTTTTGTACGCTCATGAAAGATAGGATTGGCAGCAATTTGGATGGCTGCCTTGCTATCACATACCATTTTGACTGGTAATGTTACATTGACCCCCAACTCTTTGTACAAACCTATTAACCAAGTTATTTCAGCTGCACATGTAACCATGCTCCTGAATTCTGCCTCAGCTGAGCTTCTTGACACTGTTCCTTGCTTCTTAGATTTCCAAGATATTAATCCTCCTCCAACTTCACCAGATACCCTGTAACTGCCTTTATTATTTCAAGACATGCCCCCCAATCATATCACAATAGGCTGTTAGCTGTGTAGTTTGTTCTGATGGCATTAGTAGTCCTAGACTAGGAGCTTCCTTGATGTACCTTACTACTCTTAATATTGCCTCCATATGTGATTCCTTAGGACAATGCATAAACTGGCTAAGAACTTGTGAAGTAAAAGCAAGATCATGTCTGGTCATGGTTAGATAAAGAAGCTTTTCTACTAGTTTTTGATACATTGTGGGATTAGCAAGTGGCTTATCAAAATCAGGACTTGAACCAGTCACATGTTCATCATATTGAACTGATGTGAGTTTTTTGTTTAACTTCAATGGTGTATGAACAAGCTTTGCTCCTCCTAGACCAGTCTCAGATATCAGCTCCAAAGCATATTTCCTCTGTGTCATCAGTATACCCTTGTTTGATCTAGAAAATTCAATGCCTAAGAAGAACTTTAGTTCCCCTAGGTCCTTCATTTTGAACTTCTTTTGAATCTCCTGTCTTGTGTTGCATTGGAGCTGGTGGTTGCTTCAAATAATCAGAAGATCATGTACATACACCAGTACCACCACAATGTCACTCCCAGTTTGTTGTATGAATAGAGAGTAGTCATAGTGGCTTTGTTTGAACCCCATCTAAACTAGTGCCTTAGTTAACTTCATATTCCACTGCCTAGGTGCTTGTTTCAAACCATACAAGGACTTGTGGAGTTTGCAGACCTTGTGACTCTCCCCCTGTCTTGCAAAACCACTGGGAATCTCCATGTATACCTCCTCTTGCAAGTCACCTTTCAAGAATGCATTGTGGACATCCATCTGATATATATACCACCCTTTTGATGCAGCCAAAGCTACCACAGACCTCACAGTCACCATTTTTGCTACAGGACTAAAAGTCTCACCATAATCAAGTCCCTCTTGTTGGCTGAAACCTCTAGCCATGCACAAGCCTGTCTTTGTATCTTTCAACCTATCATGAAGCGAAGAACTTAATCTTATATATCCATTTGCATCCAATGGGTCTCTTCCCAGGTGGTAAATCAACTATGCTCCATGTATTATTACTCTCCAGGGCATCAATATCTAATTGCATAGCTTGTCTCCACTTAGGATTAGTAGCAACTTCTTGAAATGAACCAGGTTCAGAGATAGCTGAGTATGCATTCAAAACCTCTCTATACTTAGGTGAAAAGTGTTTATAGGATAGTTGATCTACTAATGAATAAGTGTAGGCAGATGACTTTGGCTTAGTAACAAAATCCTCCAACCATAGAGGAGGTTTGCTGGACCTAGTTGATCTTCTAGGTGGTACCTCAGTAGCAGGAGATATCTCAACAGTAGGACCAGGTGGTACAGAACTCACACTTTCATATACTTCATGTTGAGCCTCAGGTGAATCAATTTGAGGTGACACAATAGGTTCAAAGGAATTTGGAGCATACTCCATTACTAGAAACATAACATTTGGGGAGGCTTGGAGATGCTTGAAGGGAAATAATTCTTCTTGAAACACTACATGTCTATTGACAAAGAAAGACTTGGCATGAACATCATATAGAATATAACTATTTTGTGTTGAGGAGTATCCCATAACTACTGCATGAACAACCCTTGCAGAGAACTTATCAGGTTTCTTAGGACTAGCAGCATAACACAAACAACCAAAGACCTTCATGTGGGACAAGTTTGGAGGATAAATATACAATTTCTCAAATGATAATTTGTAGCCTAGTAACCTGGTAGAAATTCAGTTTAAAATGTACACAGTTGTGAGTACACATTCCCCCCAGAATCTTAAAGGTATAGATGCTTGGAACCTTAAAGCTCTTGCCATATCAAGAATGGTTCTGTGCTTTCTTTCAGCAATCCCATTTTGCTGTGGGGTATATACACAAGTAGTCTAATGTAAAATGCCCATTTCACTCAATAGAGCCTGAAACTCAGTACTGAGAAACTCACAACCATTATCAGACCTGAAAGTTTTAACATTTGTGGAAAATAAATTCTGAACTCTTGTAAGAAAGTGTTTGATTACAACTATTGATTCAGCTTTGGAAGTAATCAAAAAAACCCAAGTTTATCTGCTAAAATCATCTACAATTGTAACAAAGTACCTCTTTCCATTATGAGTAGGAACCTTATAAGGACCCCACATATCACAATGTATCAACTCAAATACAACAGTAGATTTATGAACACTTGAAGGAAATAGAAGTTTTGTTTGTTTAGCTACAGGGCACACACTGCAATGAAAATGATCTTTGAAGTTTAGTGATTTGAGAGACTCATGTCTCTTTATTACATAAATTGGAGCATGTCCTGGCCTCTTATGCCATACATAAATAGACACAGACTTAGCATACACATGAGTTGTAGTAGTAATATTGACTAACTTCTTTTGAGTGTGACTTGGTTCTTCATGAAGTATGTAAAGTCCATGCTCTTCTTTACCAATCCCCTTCACCTGACCAGTGGAGAGGTCCTGGAAAACACAGAAGTCATGAAAGAAACCCATCATACACTGTAATTCTTTTGTGAGCTTTGAAACTAATAGTAAGTTGCACTTGAACTCAGGAATAAAGAGAACATTAGAAATAGACTGGTCTATGAACACACAAGAGTTGCCAATATGTGACACTGATACATTTTTTCCATTTGGTAGATGTACTCTATTATCTATATGAATTGGTGTCTTCTTAGCTTGGTCAACATTATATAGATTAGAGGTAATATGATGAGAAGCTCCAGTATCAATTATCCATTTACTGCTACATTTACTACTATAAGATATGGTTGTAAGAGAGCTACCTGCATTTGCAACAATGGCAATGTTTGCAGAAGACTCTCCTACCTTGTCACCTCCAAATTTTGTGAGGAGTTGCAGTCAATATCTGTCGATATTGATATAAGGTGAAAAATGTACCATTCTTTAACCCTGCACCAGCTCCTCATTGATTAGAGAATGTATTGTTGCTGACCCTGACCTCATGTCCACACTCTTTTGAAGTAGCAGTTTGATTAGCATACAAATTTAACTTCCTCTTAGATTTGAAATCTGCAGGATATCCAACAATTTTATAGCATTGTTCCTTAGAGTGACCTTTGCACCCACAATGTTCACATATAAGAAATGACTTCCTAGCTTTGTAGCCTTCTCCAGAAGTACTGGTACCACTGCTATATGCACCACCAGATCCTCCTGAATATGAACCACCAGCTCCACTTAGAAATGTGTTTTTAGATGTACCTGCTCCACCACTGTAGGTGTTGCTTCTATGAGTATACATTGATGTTCCTTCTATCACCCCTGACTTATTGGAAGCAGAACTAGTTAGATTTCTCTGACTCTCTTGGTCAATGAGAAGAGCATAAGCCTTGTTAATTGTTGGAATTGGACTCATCATGAGAATTTGACTCCTAGGAAGTGAGTAGTACTCATTTAGTCCCATAAGGAACTGCAAGAATCTTTGATAGTCACAGTGCTGACCAAATTTCTTTGACTCTGGATAGGGACAACTAGGACAATGCATAAGAGCATCATATTCATCCCAAAGATCTCTTAGCTTAGAATGATAGTTAGCAACAAACATAATTCCCTGATTCAGTTTATGAATTTCTCTATGCAATTGAAAACTCCTAGATCCATTTACTATATCAAACCTCTCTCTCAGATCTAGCCAAACTTTACGTGCATCAGAAGCATACACTATAGAGCTTAGAAGACCTGGTCGTACAACATTCATAATTCAATTTAACACTACAACATTGCACTTTTCCCACTTATCAAACAACATTGGTTCAAACATGGACTTAGGGAATCATCCATCTACAAAGCCTAACTTGGTTTTCCCCACCAATCCAATCCTAAAAGATCTACTCCACAAGGCATAGTTTTCTGAACCAGTTAACTGAAGGGAAATCAGAGAACTACCTGGAGTATCAGTGTGTTGAAGAAATAAAGGATGATTGTGGTCACGTACTGGAAATACAACTTGACTTGAAGTTCCATTACCAATGCTTGTTTCCTCAGATGCACTTCCATTCGCCATTGTTGTTTAGCTTTACGTTTGATGCTTCCTTTCAATTCACCTTTGAACAATGGTGAATGTGACCACCTTTTACTTTTCTGCTTGTTGTTTAACCCTTCACAATGATAACTCCATGAATGGAGGTTGAAGATTAGTACAAACTACAGAGCATTTGAAGAAGAAAGAAAGAAGAGAGAATTGTATTAATGTCTTGATACAATGAATCTGTACATGTATGCCCTTTGATACTATTCTATCAATGAAAGAGTGCAAAATATCTATAACAACTTTGTAACATTCTAATGCCACCTCATCAGTTTTGTAACTAACTTTAACTGATATACCTAACACAACTATACAACTTGTTAGTTTTGTACTATATTTGCTAACACTATCTCTCTCTCTCTTCCTCTATAAATTGTTTTCTTGTATTTTGCATTGTGTGTTTGTATCAATTATATTCATTTGCTCTCTCTTTCTATCATGACCCAACTAACAGAATCATGCGGGCACCTACCCTATTCTTAACAAGATAGACAAATCCTTACCACTCTACCAAAAATATGCAAAATAATAGTCGTAGATCCTTTAAATCATAATTGATACATTTATATCATCAAAATTTATGAATACCAATAACTTTATAAGTAAAATAATCAAACTATACAACCAACTCTCAAGATGTAGTCTATGTATATTCAAGAGCTTCTAGATAGAGTAACATAAGAAAAGACACAACTTTTGTCGAAAGAGAGAGAGATGTAGAAGTTGTCGATGATTACTCGTTTCACATGAGAGACTTCAAGTTAATTTTCAACACCTCTAAACCACAAAAGGATGTACTAAGAGTAGTATCACTACACCATATGTACGGGTAACCATCATTGATCGACCAAAGTTAAATCACACAACATAACATAGAAATCACAAGTTTAACATGAAGATTCTATACCACCCAATCACCCTTGTTAACCTTTACTTAATAGTCTAACCAACAAGATCCTTTAATCACGGGACAAGTAGATTCATTAATTAGCTACATCATCTAAGCCCTTGAACTAATAACATCAGAATAACATCATCATGCAACCGGTAACCCCTTCTTCCTGTTTATACCAACCATTCTACCACCTACCCATGACATCCATTAGGATTTATAACTCACCCACAATATCACAACATAATCCCCAACCCATGTTTACCACATATGTCACACTATATCAACTAGATTACAGGTCATCATACAACACAAGAGTTATAAAAGACTCAATAATTGAAGCAACCATCTTAAAATATGGACATATATACACATCAACACCATTAGAAATATTATCATTATAGCACAGTCTCTCATTTGTACACACTAAGGGTCTTATTTATGCCCAATAGTCATGACATGCAGGGGACCAACTTCATTCATGTACTGTACTAGTGTGGTACTCAACCCTACAAATATATATAACCTCTTGTTAGAAGCTTGCCTCGACTTTGGGCCTTCGTCAAACGATAAGGTCATAATTACCCTTACCTTTCTCACACTTATAGCTTAGTGTATAACAATTGTATTTACACGTGACATGTAAATAATTCAATAGACCCATCAATTTATAATCCATGCATTCCCAAGCAACATTAACCACATCATTAATTACAAACATGTTCGAAGACAATCAACAAGCATTCAATGTTAGAGAATACATAAATCCCGTTCATGTCTAATATCCATTTACAACAGGAAATTCCCCCTTTATCGTGATCAACATGTCAACACACAATTTGATCTATTTTACCTATATTCCATGTTTTATCCATCCAAACAACATGTTAACAAGCCTAATCATGATTCTCACATCAAATCTATACTATGAACATGTTTTTAACCACGGTTTACTACTCATAAACCATAACCTACCTGGACATCAAGATGCTTCTACATAATGCATGGATTTCTGTCCTTCAATTCCATTCTAGCAAGATTGAAAGGGAGTTTTGAGAAGGCAAAGTTGGAGACATGTTTCTTAAGAGCCTTACCTATTTTTAAGCGAAAGTTTTCTCTTTAGGGAATTTTTAGGCGGAGGCCATTCTTTCAGAACTCGAGATGGAAAGAAAAAGGTTTAAAATTACACGGCCACTGCCTTGAGCTGCTACGATGGCCCTAGTCCCCTACAACATCCCCACTATAGTGTCCAAATAACCGCTATAGTGGTCTTAGGCAATGCCTAATTTTTTATCTTCCTCTTTTTATCCCTCGATGACTATTTTTCTTGTATTTTGCTTATTCGTTTGTATTAATTATATTTTTTCTCCCTCTCTTTCTATCTCCCTCACTCCCTCCATTTCTAGCCTTTTCCCTATATTTATCTTTGTGTATTTGTATAGATTGTATATTTTTTCTATCTCTCTCCCTCTCCCTCTATAGCCTCTTTTCTTTTATTATGTTAATTGTATATTTATTCTCTTTTTCTCTCTATAAACTTTTTCCTGTATTTTACTTTATGTAGTTGTATCAATTGTATATTTTCTCCCTCTCCCTCTCCCTCTTACTGCCTCTCTCCTTTTTCCCCTTTTTCTTTGTTTGTGTAATGATCCATTTTGTGGTCACTGAAATATCTATGGTCAGGGCATAAGGGTTTTCATATTTTTATTTACTTGCCAATATGAATTTGAGATGAGGTAGAAATGCCTTTGCTTATTTTAACACCTCAAAACTTCCATCTAAGATTTGAACCATCCTTTATGTCTACATAGACCCAAACTTGATGAAATTTTAAAAAAATTATATATGTTAAAATCAATTATTTAGTGTGGGGGTGAATTAGGTTTAAACTAAGACCATACAAAACCCCTAGCACAAAGTTCAGTTTAAAGCATCCTTACTGATTGAGTTTCGATATAAGTTTAAGGTCAACTTCAAAATAGCACCCCTACTAGAATATAATGAATTATGTGAATAATAACCTATCAAATTAAAGATCTTTGAGTCATTTTTACAACTTCACCAACCGTGCATCAATCTAATTCCTGAGTAGAAAGTTATGATTATTTTACTAAAATGTGCCAATACAGAAAAGTTGTTTTGCCATAACAAAGATAGGTTTACTGTAGCGAAGTTTTTCATTGCGAACGTGGTTGCTATGGTGAAGGACGGGTAATGTTATAGTTAATTTTGTTAGGTCTTATGTCATAAACTACAAAACCTAATTTCAAAGCCCTAAAGGGACGATTTCCCCAAGGCTAGGGTAAAAATTCTTTGTTGATGTATGTTTTTCCATCAATTTCTTCATCTATTAATCCGCTAACAACTTAAAATGATTAGAACTATTGTAAATGGTGGAATTATGGGTTAAAATCTCAGGTTCATGAAATTGTGAAAAAACCTATGGGTAGGTGTAATATCACCTAGGATTATTTATAGTTTGTAAACTAGCATTCCCTAGCAAGAAATTATTGTTCTAAAATATGAATTTCGGTGGTTGGAAAACCTTTAGTTTATTAAAGATGAGACCTTTATCATGAAAATTGTTTAAGGGGGGTAATTCGAGTAGAAACTCTATTAACTAAGATAATGCGAGTATTATAGAATTAATTAGTAATTGAATGACCCTTGGGTAATTTTATAGACTGTGAATAAGGATAGAAATAGTGGGTTTGAATCCCCAAAACATTTATTTAAAGACTAAATAATTAGTTAGTCTTACAATAGCTTGTTTATATTAGATGTTGAACCTTTTGAGGCGTTAAGAAAAGGAAATCAATCATTGAGTAGCTTGCTTTCTCTAAGATCTTCGGTCGAGGTATGCTATGGTTTATTTTTATGTATAGACTTGATAAGTGACACATATATATATCTTAAAATTGATGAAGACATCATGATTAGGTCTGTGGACATCGTGTTCTAGTGAACAACCTTTAGAATAATATTTTAAGGATAACGTGAATTTGTGTGTCTTTCATGTGATGATAAATATGAATAAAGTTTGGAATGACTAATATGAATAAGTTGATTGAAATTGTGTGTGAATAATTGTAAAAGAAATCTGAAAATTATTATAGCAAGAGTGGAATGAACTGGGGAATCTAATAGAGTCAAACTATATGTATTTTGTTTATGTTAATAGCTAATTATTATCGTACTTGATAATTTGTAACACCTAGGATTTGGAAAAGAAAGGAAAATGTAGTTTTTGGATTGGTGTCTGTGTCTACGGGTCCCATCTATCATAGATGCTTTTATGGGGCCGTAGATGACAACCGTAGGAAATGAGAAAATAGTTTTTCAAAAATCAAATCCAGTACTCTTTTTATGATTCACCAGGGCGGTCCGTCAACTTTTATACAAGTAGTAAATAGGTCTCGTAGGTTAGTCCCAGACATAGTGAAATTTTGAGGGTCAAAGTTGGGTTCTACGGATGGCATGTACAGACAGTAGGTAAACATACGAACCGTACATAGGATCCGTCAAAAGAAATGTAGAAACTTGGATGAGTCGTAGATTCCCCTCATGTAAAGGATTAAGATATTCTCTTTAAGATCTCAGCCCTACAGAAGGAAATGATGAAATGAAGTTAGTTTTATGGGTCGTAAAAAGGGTCTCGTGGAACTTATCTTGACTTAGCTAATTTTAGAGTTGAACTTGTGTTCTATGGATGAGTTCTATGGACCGTAAGAATTTATACGGTATGTAGGAAGGTCTCATGGGAAGTAAGGTTAATTTGGGTTTCTGAAGTTGGTTCTACAGTTGACCAGTACGGGCCGTAGAAAGTGCTACGAACCGTAGGTCCAAACTGGTAGGGCTATTCGATAATTATTTCTTCATCATATTTGGGTATTTTCATATGCATTAAATACCTATACTATATCATTTTGATCAAAATTTTAAGTCCTATAACTACCTTTCAATCCCTAAATCTACCCAAACCCTCACAATCACTCAAATTCCCAAAACCCATCGACATTCATCTTCTCAAATTCTCTCTCACGTTCAAAGGAAAAAGAAGCTAGGGTTTCCAAATCAAGTATCATTTTCATCACTGCTTTTGGTCTTTGATCATCGAGGTATGTAGGGTTTCATCAATGGATTCCATTCACCCATTGAAACCCAAAAGATCTCAATTCTCCGAATTCAATTTCATCAAAATTAATTAGGTTTTCATCCAATTCAATTCATGGGTCTTTATTGTTATGATTCAATTACTTGATTTTAGTCTTGTTATATTTAATTTCAATTACATGTATTTGGATTGAATTCTTATGGACCCATTTATTATTCATGATTTTGACTATGAATATATGAAGATATGAGTTTAGAGAAAATGGCCAAATGCCCCCCTAACCTATATTCGAATTTTCAACTACACGCTTCAATTTCATGGGAGTTCTATCACCCCCTTGAACTTTTTAAAATTGAAATTTCTATCTCCCTAGACGCTTACTTGGCAAAGTGAGTGTATTTCACTCTCTTTGAGAGAGTGAAGACCAAAAACAAATATTAAAATATTATTTCTAATATATTTTTCATAAATATATGTATTTTTATTTATTATTCCTTTTATTCCTAATTGTTTTTATCTCTTTTAATTTGTTTTTTTTCTTCATAGCAACTTGATACAACATATATGGAAAGCATCAAATTTCATCACCATTTTGAAATCATCGCCAACACTACGTCAATCATACACCACAAATCGTATTAGCAATTTCACCCACCAGTTTCCACAATCAAGAATTATGTACCAAAAATATTTCAAATCAAAGAAAAATTAAGCTTGAATAAGGATACCTAATTGTTTTTCTTTGATAAACTTTGAATATTAAGAAATTTTTTCATCCTATACTCAATACTCAACAGACCCATAGAAATTTTCCTCAACTGATTTTAATATCTGGTCATTTTTCTACAAATCTAAAAAAATGTAACACCCGTTCTTCATCTTCTTCGGCCCATTGCTCTGAAAATTTGATGTAAAATCACCTAAACTCTTCTCAAAATAGCCCATAAATTTTGAATATAAACTTTTCTCGACATTTTGATTCCTTTGATATATTACCCACTCAAAATGGAGCTCGTTTTTGGTAAATCGAATTTCAAACTCAAGCTTTTGAACTATCTTTAATGGAGGTTTCAAGTTGGTGCTTCACATTTTAAACTATGAGCTTCAGTTTTCAGCCATACATAACTCTTCCAACCATCAACGAAAGCATCTCCCAAATCAAGAATATAGATCCAATAATTTCATATGGAAGCTCATCGATTCCATGGAATTTCGGTTATTCTTCAAATCTTAAAATCTTAGCCATGAACTCAGTCAAACTCATCATGTTTAGCTTCAAATAATTACCAACCATCTATGTTATCAACAAGTTTCAAATTTGAAGATCCAAAATACATCCTTAAATTTTGGCATTGTGACCTTTTACTAGATAATAAAACAGAAAGGAAAAAGAATAAAAAAAAAAGTTTTAATAACATTTCCACCTGTCAGCGCGTGGGTTTCACCGGCCAACATAAATGTGGTTGTGACATTTTAGGGGTGTAATAATATCAAACTTAAATAGTTCAAGGGGGTGATAGGATCCCCATAAAGGTAAAGTGTGTAGTTGGAAATCCGAATATAGGTTGGGGGGGCATTTGACCATTTTCTCCATGAGTTTATGAAGAAAGTGATGAATTTATGAATGGTGGCTTATGAAAGTTTATGCATGATTACAAAAAGATGATTTATGATCTAAAGGTTGCTTTTAATAAACGCATCTACGAAATTGTGGAAGGTTCTCTCACATAGTAAGGAATCATGATTGGTGAAAGGTTTTCGCATACATACATGATTCATGATTCAAGTAGCTACTTTATGATGATAAGATTGGATTGGTATCTTAATTGTTCTTTTCCATGTATGATATTATATTTATAAAATTGAATATTCTGTTGGGATTCAGTTAGCACCGAGAGAACTTTCGGGTGGAGGCTCAAATGAGGTAGTCTCTAGTAGCAACCTCTAGTTACAAACTACGTGCACCCGTAGGATTGTCTTAAATAACCTAGGTAGTGGACAAATAGCATATAAATCATGATACAGAGTTCTACCTTGGCAATTAGACTCTCCTTTCTCAATGTAGAAGTTACATCAGATTTCATGTCATAACTCGCATAGTCTATTGTTGGTTAAAGCTAATATCCCACAAAATGAACTAAATTTACTTCCATGGTTTTATGAAGGTTTCTTGATGATTTTTAGATGAATTATCCATGTTCATGGTTTATGATTCTATTTAAAACAATTATTAGTATGTTTTGACTCGGTCATGCATGTCATGTTTTCGATTATGTTCCCTTACGATCATGTTTTATATGTTTATGCATATCCCTCATACTCAGTACATTTTATGTACTAATGCTTACTTGTGCTAACATTGTTTCATTAATGTAGGGTCGACACTCCTTCTCCTTTGCTTATGGCTAGTTGATCGCTTTAAGGATTTGAAGACTTAGTGAGTCCTCATTTTCGAGGACCGTGTAACCTTTATGGCTTTCACATGTCTTTGTTTTATGAATTTTTTTATTTGTTGTATGGGTTACGTCCCAACCACTTTTGATGTATTAGAATGGCTTGTTAAAATTGTGTTAGACTTTTGCTTATATGTCAAACGCTTTACTTTGATGATTATTTTCTTTATTTCTATAGATTGTATTGTATGCAAGACAAGTGTCTTGTATAGGGTCTCTCAGGGTCCTATACGCCATGTCACATCTACGGTATACTTTGGGTCATGAAAAACTTGGTATTTAGAGCACAAGGTTTTAGAAAAGGTCCTAGGATGTCTAACAAGCCATGTTGAGTAGAGTCTTGTTCATGAATTTGAAGCGCACAACATTTATGAATAGGAGGCTACAAAGCATTTAGGAAACTTTGTGGTGTTGTTTGTTCGAAAAAAGAATGGTTCTCTGCGAATGTGCATTAATTGTCGGCAATTGAATAAGGTTACCATTAAGAATAAGTATCTTACTCCAAGGATATATGATTTGTTTGAGAAACTCCAAGGATTGAGTTACTTCTATAAGATTGACCTTCATTTGGGTTATCACCAATTAAGGGTGAAGGAGAGTGACATTTAGAAGACGGGTTTCGAACTCAATATGTTCATTATAAATTTTGGTGATGTCTTTCAGTTTTACTAATGCCTCGGCGACGTTCATGGATTTGATGAATAGGGTCTTTAATCATTATCTTGACATGTTTGTGAATATGTTTATTGATGATATTTTGATTTACTCATGGAGTGAGGATGAGCATGTTGAGCATTTGAGGATTGTATTGAAAATTCTCAAGAATCGTGGATTGTAGCTAAGTTTAGAAAATGTGAGTTTTGGTTGAGGTCTATTGCTTTTCTTTGCCGTATTTTCTCCGGTGAAGGTATTCAAGTCGATACTAAGAAAGCCGAGGTATTAATTTTCCTAGACCTTTGTCCGCTTCAGATATACAAAGTTTCTTGGGCTTGGCCTGTTACTATAGAAGGTTTGATGAATGATTTTCCTCTATCTCTTAACCTTTGACAACATTGACTCAAAATAATGTAAAATTCCTATGGTCGGAAGCTTATGAGAAGAGTTCCTAAGATTTGAAGGATATACTTACTTTAGACCCTATATTGACATCACCAGAAGGATCAACTGGTTTTGTGGTGTATTGTGATGCTTCACAAATGGGTCTTGGTTCTATTTTGATGCATCATGGGAAAGTCTTTACTTATTCTTCAAGGCAATTCAAAGTGAATGAAAAGAATTATTGACTCGTGATTCGGAGTTAGCGGCGGTAGTATTTGCCATAAATATTAGGAGACATTACTTGTATGGAGTTCATGTAGATGTTAAATATGAATTATGCAAAACTAAGAATGAGGGCATAGCCTATGTGCCACGAAGCATTGAATTAAAAATTTATATTTGATCAGATGTAAGTTCAAGTATAGGCAAGCCTATAACTGGTGGTTGTTTAACGTTTGTCATTTTGTTTAGACATGATACCTATTTTTGAATTTGTTCCAAAAACAATGTCTACATATTTGCTTCGGGCATGCCCAAATTTTAATCACTATAATTAGGGCTTTCAATGGTATGATTTAGACGGTTATTTTATGAAATTTTATTATATCGACTTTTTGATCATTTAATTGATATTAACCAAAAATTGACTTTTCAAAACCATATCATTATCTCACTTTCTCTTTGGTATCGATTTGGTTTGATTAATTTCTGATATTTTTTAAAACGTCATGCAAGATTCACAATGTTTAAAGCCAGGGATGTCGGAGATAAAATAATTCTTCCTCCAAATATTTTTACTCGAGATGACCAATATTCTTTTTCTTGTTTTTTTTTTAATTTATTGTGTGTGTCGTGATTTAGATGTTGAAATGGAAATCTTGTGATAACTAGAGGGTATTTTCTAGTATAAATGCATATAATCAATAATTATACACACTTATATAGTGAAAGTATATTATTTAAATTTGTAAGCTAATATTGTCTCTATGTAGTTTCTCTACGTACATGAAATATCTCCTATTTTTTTTAATAGAAACAAATAGATCATCTTTGTCGGTACAATTTACCAACCAAAAAGTCGACAAACATGCACCAATATTAGCGCCAAAACTCAAGAAATTATTTTTCTACCGTCCTTATAGATGAGGTTGTATCACTTAAAAAATGAAAGTCTTAAATCTATAAGTATCAGCGATCTAATGGTAAAATAATGTTCTATCACAATACTAACCTCGATAGCATTTTCAAATGGTGCATTTTATATATAATTGTTTAATTTAAGAAAATTGAGGAATTGGGTTTTGTCATTTTTATAAAATCGGTTGAATTTTTTAGTTTAAAATATTTTTCCTCACCAATTAACAATGATTTTTATTGATTTCTTATGAAACACTTGTATTATCTTTCTGTTAGTTGTGCAATCATTAACAAACGTAGCCAGATTAAATTTTGTATTCAGTTATAATTTTTTCATGGAAAATAGTTGAATTAGTCAGCTACAAATTTTAAGTCATCACTATTGAACACCTTGCATATTTTGTGATAATTTGTTTGTTCTCACTAAATCGCAAGTTGATTTGAGACAATAAAATTATTGTCACTAATTGCTTATATTATTAGTGACAACAATTAATGTCACAATTAGTATGTATTTTGTAGCTAAAGGTTATAACACTTAACTACAAACTCTAATTTGTCTCTATTGTAACGACATATTTTTTAGACGAAATATTTTCGTGTCAAAAAGTTAGTTAATTTTAAGACAAAATAATTTGTCACAAATTAGTTACATCATTAGTGACGAAATAACTTGTTATCGATAAATTTATGTTTGTGGCTAATTATTCTCAAAAAATGTCGCCAATTTATTTTTTGGGTGGGAAACTTTAGTGGAAAAAACTTTGCTACAAATTGATATGTTTTGTCACTAAAAATATGTATCTCATATATTTAGACACGAAATGTAATTTTTGTAACTAAAAGTGAAAAACTAGTAACGAATTTCATGTCGTAGCTAATAATTTTGTAGCTATATATCATATTTTTTGCAGTGAAACCTAAGAGAATTGGGTGAAATTGTGTTGGAGATTGAGATTCCATTGGAACCCAATAAATAAAAAGAATTCATTGGAGAAGTTCCCACATACCTTGGGTAATCAAAGCCCTAGTAATGGAGGAAGACACCTTGAAGCTTGAAGAGCCCTAGAAATCCTTGAGAGCTTTAGGGAATGAATTTGGAGAAGAGGGTTTGAGGGAGTTGAGTGAATGAGAGGAAATGGGGGATTTTCTTGAAGAGTAAAAACAGTTATAAGGATTAGTTATTGGGTCAAAACGACTCACTTTAGGAGTTAAATGGGTTAAAAACGACCAAAACACCCTTAATTAAAAATTGTCGAACAATGTCTACATTAGACCTACGGTCCGTAAGTTTTTCTATGGGCCATCTTGGTCAAACGTAGAATTGTTACTAGAGCTCATTAATTAGCCTTATTTCCACAAATCCTGCATATGGATAGTTGGAGTTTCTACGGTCCAAGGGACCTCGTCCTAGAACCCCAAAACTATCCAAAAAATCTTTAAGTCAAGACAATTTTTACGGGCAGTTCCTACGGCCCATAGGAATTCTTACGACTCGTCCTCTTGGATCGTAGGCTAATATCAGAGACTTGACATTTTTCAAACACCCAACTCAGGTTCCACGAGTGCCTTACATGACCCGTAGAGTTTTCTATGAATCGTAGAGGGGCTCATAGGAATTGTACCAGCACAAACTCATGCACTTTCCTTTCCAATGCAACTTTTTAATTTTCAAATATGTTACAATATCTCTCCCCCCGCTCCCTTGAGAACATTCGTGTTTGAATGAGACTCAAGCTAGCATGAATAGAATACAGAGAAATCTAACAACCCAACATGAATACAAATCATATAAAATGCAAATAAACAAGGAGAAAACACTCCAAGCAAAATCATAACTCAAAATCAAGTTTTCATGAACAAGCATGCATATGGAAACATGAGAATGACTAAAATGCATGAATCTAAAAGATTGAACCACGAGGAACTAAATACCGTAGGCTAGAATAGGAGCGGAGGGAAAGAGATGAGGATACTTGGACATTATATCAGCTTTGGCCTCCCAAGTAGTACCCTTAACTAATTGGTTCCTCCAAAAAACTTTAACGGATGAACCTTTTGTATTTCTCGATTTTAAAACTTGACGATCCAAACTTTAACCAAAACCTCTTCATAAGAAAGACTCTCCTTAATGCCAACACTTTTCAATGGCACAATAGATGTAGGATCGGCAACACACTTCTTCAACAATGACACATGAAACACCAGATGCATTGATGCCAAATTGGAAGTAACTCTAATTCATAAGCTACTTTGCCAACACACCCCAAAATCTGATATGGGCCCACATAAAAGGTACTAAGTTTCCCTTTTATTCAAAACTGCATCACACCCTTCATAGGTGAGATTTTCAAATAAACCTAATCATCAACATCAAATCCAAGCTCTCTTCTTCTAACATCGGCATAAGACTTTTGTCGACTTTGAGTCATCTTCAACCTTTCTCTAATAAGTCAAACCTTCACCATAGCTTCATGAACCAACTCAGACCCTATCAAATCGACCTCATACAAACCAATATGAGACCTACACCTCTTACCATATAGAGTCTCAAATGAAACCATTTGGATACTTGAGTGATAGTTATTGTTATAAGCAAACTCAATCAAAGGCAAAAGATCATACCAATTACCCTTAAAGTCAATCACACAAGCTCTTAACATAACTTCCAAAGTCTGAATAGTACGCTTGGCTTGTCCATCAATCTAAGGATGAAAAGTTATACTAATATTCACTTGAGTACCAAGACCTTGCTGAAATGACTTTGAAAAACTAAGTACCACGGTCAGATATAATGGACAAAGCCACCCCATGAAACTTTACCATTTCTTGAATATCAAATTTAGCAAAGTGTTCAGCTGAAAATGAAGTCTTCACCAAAAAACATGAGGTGACTTTGTCATTCGGTCTACAATGACCTAAATTGAATCAAATCAATGAGTATGAGGTAAGCCTGTAATGAAGTTCATATTCAAGTCTTCCCACTTCCATATAGGAATGCTAATTTCATGAACTAAACCACTCAATTTCTGATGCTAAACATTTACTTGTTGAGAATTAGGGCACTTAGCTAAAATTTCCACGATATCCTTCTTCATCCTATTCCACTTATAGACCCCTCACAAATCATGGTACATCATGTGACTCCCAGGTGTATAGAATACTGAGAACTGTGAGCTTCTACCAAAATTTGACTCCTAAACTCGTAAACATTTGGAACACACATTCAACCTTGGTAACGAATAACGCCACCTCCCCATTGGGAAAAAGCCTTAATGACTTTTTTGGAAGCTGACTTCTTCAACTCAACAAAAACTGGATCAAAATTTTGCTTAGCTTTCACATCTAGAACAAGAGATGATTATAAACCATTGTGAACAACGATACCCCCATCCCCAAAATCAACCAAGCGAACGCCCAATTGAGATAGTCCATGAACATTGTGAATTAAGTCTTTCTTAGCATCCATCAAGTGAGCAACACAACCCATTGACAACCTACTAAGAGTATCAAAAACTATATTCGCCTTACTAGGATGATAAAGTACTCTCATATTGTAATCCTTCAACAAATCAAGACATATCATTTGGTTAAGATTTAGATCCTTTTTATTGAACACGTATTGTAAACTCTTATGATTGGTGAACACATACACATGAACACTGTAAAGGTAATGTCTCTGAATCTTTAACAAAAAACACTACTACCACTAACTCCAAATCGTGAGTCATATAATTCTTTTCATGCACCTTCAATTGCCTTGATGCATAGGCAATGACTTTGTCATGTTGCATCAAAACACAACCAAGACCAATCCATGAAGCATCACATAAACTACAAAACCATATTGTAACAACCCAGAAAATCAATAGGCTAAACTAGAGCCTCATCGTGTGGGTTGGTATAACTTTAGTTGGTGTCTAGGTTGAGTCAGGATTAATGGGCGTGTTTATGTAACTTTCGGAGATGTTTAAAGACCTAACTAAAGCTAAAATGAGGAAGGTAAACATCTAGGATGAAGGTAAGGACCTAAACTATCAAGTAAGGGTGAAGGAGAACCTTGTTGCTCTTTGGACAGGTTGGCAATTGGCAGCATGGTCGCCCAAGTCACTTGGCGATGCGCTAAAGTGCACTTGGTCGCCTAGTGTGCTGTCCCTCCTAGCCTATGCTACTGGAAAAATGGGCGAGATGGGTTGAAGGTCGCCCAATGGGTTGGCGATTCGCCCAACAGACCTCCCCATCGCCTAAGTGAGCTACCCACTTTGGGAACTTACTGAAAATATGGGCGAGCTTAAGGGTCATTAGGCGAGTTGCCTAATTGACTTGGTGAGCCAAGGGTGCCAAAGGGCGAGCTCAAGCGGGCCAAGCATAAAAATTGAAGTTTAAGTAATCTTTCCTAAACTTGAACCAATACTTTCCCACTCCTTTCCTAACAAATATATATACTTTTTAGGGTCAAATTTCCTTCAATTTAGTTACTCCAAAATAATAAAATAAGAAACCCAAGAACATCATCCTTCTCTCAAAAATCTTCTCTCTAAACTCAAGAAGAAGAAGACATTGGAGCTAGGGTTTCAAGGTTCTTCCCCAAAACTCTTGGAGTTTCTTAGAAAAGGTATGTATGCTTTTCATCCTTGGGTAGATATCACCCAATGAGACCCTTCAAATATGTTTTCAAGATATCAAAATCCCCCAATTTCTAGTGTTTTCATTCTATAACATGGGTCTTCTTTCCAAAACGTTTTCATTGCTTAATTGCGGTTGTTTATGGTTGTTTGTGATGAATTATGGATATATTGATGGAGAATTGAGGTTTATAATGAGAATTCCCCATAGACCCATGTGTTCCCCATGTTGTTAGATCTTGAATTGATATTGTGGATTGGAGAATATTGTGAATATGTCAATTCAAGATGTTTATGATGATTAAGCTATTGAATCATGAATTCCTTCTGTATTATGTAGTAATTGTGTATAGTTGGGTTGATTGTGATTCCAAGGCCCTTGAAGGGAAAAGGTATGAAGGTTATGTCTCTTTATGAAAATCGTGCATGATATTGTGAATTGCTTAGATAGTAATGATTCTATATTTATTGTGTTGTTGGGGTGTTGATGATAAGATCTTTCATCACCATACCCTATACACTTGGTTATGCATGATGTATGTATGTTTATGAGAAGCTTGTTATGTTGATTGAAATGACATTCTCATGATCACAATACGATTATAATGTGAAAGGTTTACTCACATGCTAGTGTTTCTATAGTGAAAGGAGCATTCTTACTTAAGGAACCTATGAGCTATTATGATGAGATGTTGGCATGAGTGCCCAATGAATGTTGATATGAACTTAAGTAAATGCTAATTATGACTATTAAAGGGAATAATGCGTAGCACCGAGAAGACATGAAAGTGAGATGGGGGCTTTTACGTTTAGCAAGTTCGGCTTCCCATTGTACGATATCTCATGAGATGGAAACCTTTTACGTTTAGCAAGTCTGAGTTTCTAGTAGCAATCTCATTGTCCCATAAATATGTTCCCACATAGGTCTTAGCTAGTGTATCCACCTAAATAGCTAGAATGTACGATCTACCTTAGGCAAGTAGGATACCTCTTTTCGGTGTAGGGTTATAACACCAGATTCCATATAGCTCACATGGTCTGTGTCGATTATGCAATCTTTCCCTAAAGGTTAATGAATGAACTATGGTAAGTACATGGACTTCAACTAGGAATTCTAAAGGGGTACTACTTAGTGTGAGTGGGGGTATGGGACTTCACTTATACATTGCACAAGTAGACTCTAAGAGGGGTTTTGGTAAGGTTCTCTTATGATTATGATGACTTATTAACTATGTATGAAATGGTATTTCTTAATGTTATAAAAATGAATGTCTTCACTTGTATGTATGTTGGTTATGACTATGGTAAGATTAAGTATGTATGTTGTTGGTGGCCTAAAGGTGAAACTTGGCATTTGGTAGGGTTATGGGATCTTACCTTTGCATTGCACTAGTGTTGCTTTGGGTTGCTTATATGCTTGGGTTGGCTTATGTTTCTTCATAAATGTGCATATTGGTTTTAAAACTTGATAAAAGCATGATTTCAACTAAATGTCCCTTTTATGCATGTTTTAAGGATTTTATGCATGACATCCATACTTAGTACAATTAATTGTGCTAACCCATATTTTCTACTTTACTATGAGTGTAGGTTCCGATCGTTGATACTTACCACTTTCTTCAAGGTGAAGCTTGGGTCGACTTTTCCCCCAGCTTGGTGAGTCCTCAAGTTCGAGGACAAGTTGCTATTGATTCTAGTTTCTAGTTTACCTTTTCTATTCTAGACTATTGTATTTCCCATTGTTAGGAACTTTATTGATGTAAAGGTTTAGACCCTATTTGTACTCTTATTTCTAGATGGTGGTTGAGACAAGTCTAGTTTCCTATTTTCCTTATATGAAAGAAGTTGACTTCGATTGTAAAAGTTTTAATTTTGCCGTATATTTTTATGCCTTTATGTGATGATGAATGCTAAGGGCTTGTATGCAACCCCCTTAGGGGTCAATTACGCCGTGTTACTTCCAGGGGGTAGCCCGGGTCGTGACACATATGATCCTTCTGATAATGTTAAAATAGGGCTAAAGTGATTCTATCATTCAACTCCTGAAAACTTTTCTCACAAGCTTCCGACCATAGGAATTTCACCTTCTTTTGAATCAAAAGAGAAACAATAGTATATCCTTCCACAAACTGTCTATTGTAACCGGCCAAACTTTAGAGACTCCATATATCTAAAGAGGATAGAGGTCTAGGCCAATTCTTAACTGCAACAGTCTTCTTAGGATCAACTTGAATCCCTCCACCGGAAAATATGGCCAAGGAATGCAATGGACCTCAACTAATACTCACACTTGCTAAACTTAGAAAATAATTGACGATCCTTGAGAATTTGCAACACAATCCTTTAATTCTCAACATGCTCACCCTCACTCCGAGAGTAAATCAAAATATCATCAATAATTATAATCACAAACATATTAAGATATTGCTTGAATACCCTATTAATTATGTCCATGAAAGTCAATGAGGCGCTAGTCAAACCAAACTGCATTACCAAGAACTCATGATACTGACCATACCGAGTTTGAAAAATCATCATAGGAATGCCACTTTCTCTTACTCTCAATTGATGATACCCCAATTGAATATCTATCTTTAAGAAAACCCTAGCACCTTGTAGTTAATTAAAGAAGCCATCAATCTTTGGAATCGGATCCTTATTCTTTATTGTTACCTTGTTCAATTATCGATAATCAATACACATACAAAGTGAACCATCCTTCTTTCCAACAAACAACACCAGAGCACCCCATGGTGATATACTAGGTCTAATTAAACCCTTATTCAACAAATCTTTCAATTGATCCTTTAACTCCTCAAATCCTATCGGAGCCATACGGTGAGAAAGAATAGAGATAGGTTGTGTATCTGAGAGTAGGTCAATAGAAAAGTTTATTTCCCTTTCAGGAGGAATACAAGGAAGATCATCAAGAAACACTTCCAAAAACTCATTAACAATCAGAACTAACTCAGGAGTAGGGGTTTCAAAATCCGTATTCGTAACCCAAACAAGATGATAGATGCGACCCATAGAAATCATTTTCATAGCCTTTAGGAAAGATATGAACTGACCCTTAGGCGCTGAATTTCCCCATTTCTATTCTATGATAGGTTCATTCGCAACCTAGAATGTGACCAATCAGATCCTACAATCTATGGAAGCAAAAAAAGAATAAAGCCAATACATCCCAAGAATAACATTAAAATCTAACATATCTAGCTCTACAATATCAACATGAGCGACTCTATGAGAAACTAAAATGGGACAATTTCTATAAACTCTTTAGCAACAATGGAGTCACCGAGACTAAAAAAGGTTCTAAAAGAATTTAGGGACTAACATCAAATATCATAGTAAGCAAATATAATGTAGCATCGGGATCATGAAAAGCATATGAATCAAGATAAAATACTATCAACATACCGATCACAACATACGGAGAACCCTCGTGATCATAACGAGTTCGAAGAGCATAAAAAAATGTTCTAATGAAGAGGACTACCCAAACAAGAACTACTAGGTTGAGCTTACCAACCATCCTATTCCTTGACAATTCTCTACAATCCCTCAACTTGTGACAACTCTTCCCACAACCTTGAAAATATCTATTCCGGCTAAGCATTTTCCCGAGTGGCTCCTACCAAACTTTTGGCAAGCGGGAACCGAAGATCCACTAGAACCACCTCCTTGAGGCTTAGGGTTAGACATCCTATATTTAATAATCTTTGGTTCTGGAACATTAGAAGAATTTAGACTGGAGAAAAATTGCTGAAACTGAGGACATCCATGTCCATTGGACCTAGATTGAGAGAATTCACCATCACCCATTCTTGCCCTCTTTAAATCTCTAGTCTTCTCCTTTATCGTTTCTTCTTTAATTTATTGGGAATGTATCATCAAAGGAGAGATGTCCATATCCTTAATGAGCATTTTAGTTCAATACTCTTTGACCACTATTCAGACATACCCAATACAAACTTACTCATCCTTGCACTAGAATCGGCAACCATAGTAGTAGCATACTTCAAAAATTGAGTGAACTTCAATGCATACTCTTTCACGCTCATATTCCCTTGTTTAAGATTGATGAACTCAATCATTTTAACTTCCCTAATTTCAAAGGGAAAGAAACAAGCAAGAAAACCCCCTTTGAATATCTTCCAATTAAGAGGACCCACATCAATGGACCTTTCTCCCTTCCATTTTCGTCAAACCAGACTTGAGCAACACCATTTAGTTTAAAAGCGGCCAAGAACACCTTTTACACCGGTGTCACACCCATTCTTTCCATAATCTTGTGTATTTCCTCTATGAACTCTTGTTGATCCTCATTCACTTTTGACCCATGAAATTTTGTAGGATTCATCCTTGTGAAGTCTCTTACCCTTATTGTTGCCGTAAACCACAATTGGGTTCATGGGAGAAATAACCATTGTATTAGCTTGGACAGTCATAACTTGAGCCAACACTTGAAAAGTTGCTCTTAGCGCGACATGATTCACTTGCTCGGCCAAAGTATCGACTGAAGCTTGAGGAACCTCGGGCTCAAAATTGCCATTAATATTTCTTATTGTATTAGCACTTCAAGGAGGCATTTCCAGAAAAAAATTGGACAAGAGTTAGAAGAAAGACCTTTATAGAGTTCAACTCTATCGCACAACATTAGAGTAGTGAAAAAAGTGAAGTTTCCTAAATACCTTGTAGCCTCTTATTCATAAATGTGGCGTGCTTCAAACTCATGAACATGACTCTACTCGACGTGGCTTGTCAGACATACTAGGACATTTCTAAACCCTGATTCTCTAAATACCAAGTTTGTCACAACCCAAACTATTCCCTAGATGTGACATGAAAAATAAGACCCTAAGAGGTCCTAATCAAGCCACTTGACATAACCATGATTTAAACAAATACAATAAAATAGAATACAAACTAACATAAGTCTCAAATATTTAGATGACTTAAAAGATAATAATAGAGTACATAAGAGAATACGTGAAATACCACCTATATATGAAAACACCTTCTAGTAATCATATCGTGACTAGGACAAACCTCTAAGTCATGAACAATGTCTGAAACTAAAAGACTAGAAAATAGTAAATTGATAATGGCACTGCCCTCGAACTATGAAGACTCACAAATCCAAGGACTAAGTGGAGAAATCCAACTAACCACGAGCAGCTAGAGGAGCGTCACATCCTATATTTTAAACAATATAGGAATAATATGCCTCAGTACTTTGAATGCAGTGAATATGGGGAAATATGTATAAGCATAAACATGATAGTATATCTAGATTGAAATATGATATGCATGACCAAGTAAAATGCAGTAAAGCCTTTAAGTGAGATTCATGACCAGTTCTCTATGTTTGAGTAGGGATCCATGACCGTATCTGAGTATGAGGACTAGTTTTACGAGCTCTTCTATCATACTATAATGATATTGCCTACATAACAGAGAGTGTTTATTGTTTATGGGTTGAGGCTACACTTGTGAATTGAGACCAAGTCTATGGATTTGGTGGGGAGGCCATTTCTGGATGTTGTAGACCATACCCGCACTATGGAGGATCTTTGTCATAAGGCCCAAAGTGAAAGCACTAATAGGGCTCATTATCATAGTAGTTATAATGGGTCCCATTCTAGGGGATGTGACTCATATTATATACCTCTCCAACTAATTTAACAAGATCAGTCTAGCTAGCCTATTTAGTTTCAGTTCAGGCTTTAGAGGGTAATCAGTTTAAATAGGATGGTTCTTGGATATATATTAGAGTTCTTGATGTTCACATTTAGGGTCTTCAAGCTATGGCAGCCGACCTTCTCAGATTCGGCCTTCTCATAGTTGTTTTGAGTGTAGAAATCTTGATCATTTGTCCAAAGAGTGTCCCAGTATGGACGGTTGCAGTTTCTCCATATCTAGCTCAACCAATTATAATAGTAACAACCCTAGATAGTGATGATTCCTAGGGTCAACAAGGAGTTCAAGGAGGCTCATCAATGTGATGGCCATTAAGGAGCTCGAGGACAGTCTCAGGAATGCAGGTCCAGTGGTAGATTGGATGCACAAGTTAGAGGTAGACAAGGCCACCTCTATGCAGCTATAGTGAGGGCAGAGGTTGAGGCGTCTAACGATATTATCACAAGTATGATTATTTTATGCATTCAACATGCCTTGTCTTTATTTGATTCAGGCTCAACTTTTTCTTATATATATATATATCAGGCCTCTTGGTTGATTATATGTCCTAAGCCTTTACCAGCATCTTATCAGGTTTCGACCCCCAGAGGTGATTATTTATTAGTGGATCGGGTGTATAGATCTTATTTGGTGACTATATAGGGGTGTGACACTTCGGTTGATCTTATTATATTGGATATATTCAATTTTGATGTATCCTGGGCATGGATTGGTTATCCCCTACCAAGCGGTCTTGGATTGCTTTTCTAAGGTTGTTACCTTAGTCATGTATGGTGTCCCTCTAATGGTGTGGAAGGGTTATTTTCATCACAAGCCAACTAGTGTTATCTGTTCTTTTTCTTGCTCAGAGTTTTGTTGGTATTGCGTGTTTAGATTACTTGGCTTAAGTGTGGGAGGTGAGTATGGAGGTCCCTACATTTGATTTAGTCCCTATTGAGAGATATTTTGGGGATGTTTTCCCTACTAATCTAGCTTGCCTTCCCTTAGAGTGTGATATTGACTTTGCAATTGATCTCGAGTTAGGCAGACATCTTATTTTTATTCCGCCGTATTGTATGACCCCTACAGAGTTCAAGGAGGTTAGATTCTAGGTTTTGGATATCTTAGGTAAGTTATTCATTTAGCCGGGTGTGTTTCCCTAGGGTGCCTGATTAACGTATCAAGGCATTCCATCCAATACTAAATGCCAACGATCGTTAGTCAGTAAAATAACCCAACTACGTGAGTTGGGGTCTATCCCACAGGGAGTAGTACTTCCTTCAAATTCAATAGTAAAAGTACAATGACAACCTCCTCAATCAAACAATTCTTGCACAATTAATGTTCGAATCTCAAATTTCGGGTTTTAATTACCAATCTAAATTTATACTTTAACGCAAATAATAAAATATTAGAGTAAACCTTGAAGAATTGATCAGCCAATTATTGAATCTCAACAAAGTGGATAAACGTTATTGCTCATAATGGGATAATTTGTTGTGGGTAGGTCGAACCATATATAAAGTAACTTTCTCTCGAACAATTACCTTTTCTATGTTGAATTCTCTCAAACTTCAACACCAATCGAAAGAGGCCCAGCTCTTTACTCTCATCAAATCCACACTCTCGAGCTGAATACAAAGGATGGATCACTGGTTTCACTCTCTCGAGCTGAAACCAAGGAAACACACTACTAAGGACACTAAGTTTGCCACATTGGTTCCACACTTCTCTCTCGAGCAAGTGCACAACACTAAAATCGATACACGAAGTCGTGAAATTCAATCTCAAAACACAGCAACAACTTAGACCCAGTTCAAATTAACACCATTCTTCACAACTAACAAACACCCACTAAATAAATTCAACAATTGGCTTCGTGATCAAAACCCCAAGTAAAGGGTTTTAGCCACTCATCTCAAAAATAAGAAAATCAAAATCAATTATCACTCCCATAGTTGGGTACAAAATGAGAATTATAGATGAAAATCAATTGATAATCTCCTCTCTTACAAAATCTCGCTCAAAATCTTGCTAAAATCACTAACTAAACCCTTTGGTAGTGTTTTCTTTCTAAGTAATTCCTTCCTCACATTCTGAATGAATTTCTCTCTCTAGCCAAAACTAATTTAAACAAGTATGAAGTGTCACTACTTATGACCACTCGGCGAAGTAAGTTGGGTGTCGCTGACAGATTGGCGAATTGCCAATTATTCTTTATCTCGCCTTTATTTTTTGCTTTTTCTTGGTCTGGCTACTGTACCTTTAGGCGATCCAGGTTGGGATCGCTGAATGACTCCGCGATTCTCCCTTTATCCTTCCATCTCGCCCATCTGCACTTGCTTGAATCTTCTATAGCAGTTTTTTGCGACCTGGTTGTCCTTCGCCGACTAGATCGGCGATACGCCGAATATAGTTGCTGCTCGCCGAATTCACCCCCATTTTAGCTCCGACATTCTGTAACTTTAGGCAGTATCTTGGCGATTCACAAAATGACATTGGCAATTTTGTGATTCGCTGAATGACATCATCGATCATCAGGTCTTCATTTCTTCATTTCTTTAGCTTGCTTTGTTCCCTTTTTGATTAATAGTGTCCATGCATCATTCCTAATTCGAAATACCTGCAATTCAAGGCTTTATATCATTCATTGACACAGAACATGCATTTGAGGACACTAATTTTGTTAAAATAAAGCCGTAAATGAGTCCAAATTGTGGACTCATCAACACCTCTAACTTAAACTTTTGTTTGTCCTCAAGTAAAACTCAAGTTCATCAGTTCAAAAAGAATGTCTCAAACAGTGCTACACAAGACTCAATCATGAGTGCACACAAAAATAATCAACTTACTTATGGAAGGATCAATTGTGCACTCAAAGATTCAAGTTGTGACTCACCATGACCAAAGAAGCTCAAGCTCACTATACTTGCTTCAAATGCAAGTTCAAGCTCAACAAAGGTATTCAAATGCCCTCACACAAAGAATGATTCCATATTCACACACAATGGTTCAATAATTTAAAGCTGTGGAATCAAGATCAACACTGACACTCACAAAGATAAACACAATGCATAATTTCACCCATATGTTTGCCCATATTTTCCAATCGACTTTTGTTTCAGCTCATTCAAGATCAAAAGGGTATTTTTAAGGCTTGTACTGGGGCTGAGTGTAAAGGTATGGTCATTTAGGCTCAAAGGCTTCTATCCCCATGAAATGTGATGTGAAAAAAACCTTCTTTCCTTTTCTTCATCATTTTCATTTAAGCTCAAAAATCACCTCTTATTCATCTTCCACGGACCGTTGGAAACTCCATTTTCTTTGTATTTTCACAACTTTATTCCACAACGTTTTCTTTGTTTTTCTTTTTCATTCTTTTCTTCTTTTTCTCTTGTTTTTTTTATATATGGAGGGGTTCCATTTTTCTCAAAATATGGGCAAAAGGGATTTCTTTACATTTTCTTGATTCACTTTTTCTTTTCACCACACCCCCAACTTAGGCTTTTGGCCTAAGTTGGCTATTCAAACAGGTCACAAATTATGAAGATTAAGGGTAATGGATCAAGAAGGTTAAACTTTCGTCAAGTTTCTTCTAAGAAAAGGTTAAGGCTCAAGGGGTGTTCAAGAGGGGTTCATACACTCACATGGTAGGCCACAAAAAGAGGTATAATGTCAAAATGGTTCACACTCTTTAAAGTTGCCTAAGATCATTTGAAGGAATTGCCTCACTTAGTTAACAGGACTAACGGGGAAAATTCTAGGTATCATACAGTAAGTTCATCACACAAGGCATCGACACCAATGTCAAAGCAAGACTCCACACTTTCACTAGTGTGCAATAATGCTCATCACAAGAGACTCAATCCGGTACCTGGCTAGTCACAACGAGATTCAAAGAGTGCACATATTGACTATGCAACTTTATTTGGTCTAATCGTTGCCGCACATTCATGTTTGTTCGATTGTAAGCACTATTCGAGTCATCGGTATTGATCAAAACAGATACTTAAATTTGCAAAAGAAAAGCCTCATTCAACACAAGCAAGGGGTGTCAAAACGAGGAGGAGGTTTACTGAGGACACTGAGTAATCTCCACACCCCCACCAAAAGTGGTCTACATTGTCCTCAATGTGGGTAGAGAGCGGGAATTTACCGCAAATAAAAAAAATAGGAATAATAAATAAAAACTAACAAGAAATGAAAACAATCTAGTGTGTAAACAAGTAGAGCAGGGTAATGAGGAATCTTCACTAAATGCCCAGTTGCCGATGGAGTGAAATGGTCGTTGAATGCTTCGGCGATGCGCCTAATGTTCTTCAGATCACCCTTAGTTCCAGTAGACTACACTCCCAAAGAAGGCAGATCAGCGAAGATGTAGGGGATCTCCAAACAGATCGACGATCCACATAATGAACTCATAGCATCGCCAGTCGATCCTTGAGGGACTTTGTCAGTGTTTACTAGAAAGGACGAAGAAAGTCGGGTCGCCTAAACACATCGGTGATACGCCGACTGGTGAAAGTGTCATGCCGAATGTTCCAGAGTCTCAGCCTCATTTTTGAGATCCATAAGGCAAACCAAATTGTGCTCACCAAAATGGTTCGGCGATTCGCCAAGAGTACTTTTGTCTCGCTCATGATCCCACTCCTGTAAAATCAACACACATTATTTAAAACACTAACACTTGGGCTGCCTCCCAAGAAGTGCCTTATTCAACATTGTGGCACGACGTGGAAATGCTCTCAAGCATCTTCTTGGTTCACCACCTCAATAAAAGAAATCTCCTGGCATTTTCCAAAGTATAATTTCAAGTGTTGCCTCTTGACCCTCAACTTCTATGGCACCATTGGTGAATGGTCTTTCACTCTAAATGGTCCTGACCATTTGGACTTGTGTTTTTCGGGAAAGAGTCTAAGTCGGGAGTTGTATAGTAACACCCAATCTCCCACCTTAAACTCTCTTCTAAGTATTTTTGCATCGTGCCACCTATTCATCTTTTCCTTGTAGAGAGCTGAACTTTCGTAAGCTTTAAACTTGAATTCATCCAATTTGTTTAACTACTCTACTCTCTCTTTTGAGGTTTTTGTCCAATCCAAATTCAGAGCTTTTAATGCCCACATTGCTTTGTGTTCTAACTCGACTGGTAGATGACAAGACTTCCCAATAACTAACTGATATGGACACATACCGATTAGAGTTTTGTAAGCGGTGTGATACGCCCATAGTGTGTCATTAAGCTTTCGTGACCAATCAGTCCTATTAGCATTCACTGTCTTACCCAGGATGTTCTTGATTTCTCGGTTTGATACTTCAACTTGACTGCTTGTTTGGGGATGATATGGAGTTTCTACTTTGTGTTTCACCCCGTACTTACTCAATGCAGTTGAGAACCATTTGTTTCAAAAATGGGAACCACCATCACTGATAATAGCTCGAGGAGTACCGAATCTAGCAAAGATGTAGTGTTTCAGAAATTGAACCACACTTCTCCCTTCATTGTTTGGAAGTGCAACAACTTCTACCTATTTAGAAATATAATCGACTGCCACCAAGATATACTTATTACCAAAGGAACTCACAAATGGGCCCATGAAATCGAATCCCCAAACATCAAATATCTCAACTTCCAAAATATGAGTAAGGGGTAACTCGTGTCTTTTAGATACTCCACCTTGCTTCTGACATTGGGCGCATTTCTTCACAAATTCATGTGCATCTTGGTAGAGGGATGGCCAGTAGTATCCACTTTGGAGGACTTTAGCGGCTGTACGCACACCGCTATGATGACCCCCAACCGTTGAAGCATGACAAGCATGGAGAATTTCCACTGCCTCTTCTTTCGCAACACACCTTCTTTGATATAATCCGCACACTCTAGAAACAAGTATGGTTCATCCCAAAAGTACTTTTTAACATCGAACATGAACTTCTTTTGTTGGTAGAGATTCAGCTAATCCGGCATTAATCTGCACACTATGTAATTGGCAAACTTTGCATACCAAGGAGTTTGTTTGAGAGTTATTGCAAACACTTGTTCATTAGGGAAGGAATCGTCTATGTCAACCTCAGGCATATCATTCTCCTTGACCTCTAACCTGAATAAGTGGTTAGCCACCTGATTTCACAACCTATTCTATCGTTGACCTCATAGTCAAATTATTGCAATAGGAGCACCCACCTTATCAACCTTGGTTTTGCATCCTTCTTTGCCATTAGGCAACGGAGTGCAACATGATCCGTGTGAACAATTACTTTAGTGCCTGACAAGTACGCCCAAAATTTCTCAAATGCATAGACTACCGCAAGCAACTCTTGTTCAGTCACAGTATAATTACGTTGAGCATTGTTTAGAGTCTTGCTTGCGTAATAAATTGGGTGAAAAAGTTTATTGTATTTTTTCCCCAACACAACACCCAATGCCTTTCCACTTGCATCACACATTACTTCAAAAGATTCTAACCAATCAGGACTGATAATGACTGGGGTCGATACTAATTTTTCCTTCAAGCACTGGAAATCCATCATACAAGCATCATCAAAATGGAATTTCACCTGTTTCTCTAAGAGTTTGCATAAAGGATGTGCAATCTTTGAGAAGTCTTTGATGAACCTCCGATAGAAACCGGCATGTCCTAAGAAACTACGAACCCCCTTTACCGAAATTGGTGGTGGCAATTTCTCAATAACTTCAACCTTTGTTCTATCAACCCCCAGCCCCTTTTGCGAAACCTTGTGACCAAGTACTATTCCTTCTTTTACCATGAAGTGAAACTTTTCCTAGTTGAGGACCAAGTTCGTCTCCACACATCTTTGGAGAACTTGTCCTAAGTGTACTAAGCATGTCTCAAAGGTATCACCCACAACTGAGATGTCATCCATAAATACCTCCATTGAATCTTCTACCATGTCGGCAAAAATTGATAGCATGCAACGTTGGAAGGTTTCCGGAGCATTGCATAATCCGAAGGGCATCCTTTTAAAGGCAAAAGTCTCATAGGGGCATGTGAAGGTGGTTTTCTCTTGGTCTACTGGTGCGATGGAGATTTGGTTGTAATAGGAATACCCATCTAAGAAGTAGTACCAACCCCTCTCTGATAGCCTGTCAAGCATTTTATCCATGAATGGCAAAGGAAAGTGATCTTTTTCAGTCCATGAATTTAACTTTCAATAATCTATGCATACTCTCCACCCGGTCGCCAGTCTAGTCGGCACAAGCTCCCTTTTTTCATTTGGGACTACGGTGATACCTAACTTTTTTGGTACACATTGCACCAGACTTACCTATTTGTTATCTGCAATAGGGTAGATCACACCTGCGTCCAACCACTTGATGCTCTCCTTTTTTACCACTTCTTGCATCGGTGGGTTCAATCTCCCCTGATGCTCTACACTAGGCTTACACTCATTATCAAGCTGGATTTTGTGAGTACAAATATCGGGAGGGATGCCCACTATATCAGCGATGGTCCATCCTATAGCTTTTATATGTTTTTTGCAACACTTCAAGGAGCAGTTTCACCTGCCATTTAAGCAAGTCAGCTACAATTATCACCAGTAATGTGTTATTTGCCCCCAAGAAAGCATATCAGAGATGAGAGGGAAGTGCTTTCAATTCCAAATTAGGTGGTTCTTTTGTTGATGGCTTTGTGGGAGGACTCTCTCTATTTTTTAGGTCAATATCCAACTTGATTAGAGTCTTTGAATACCCTCCTAAACCTGTCAAAGCAGCTACTACCTCCTCATAACCCTGAATTTCAGATTCATCATAATTAGCAAGTACGGCTTCAAGGGGTTCATTCATGCACATCAAGTGGCTTACACTAGCTACCGCCTCATCGATAATATCATCAGTAGACATGACATGAATATCACTTAGGTGTTTCATGGATTTGCAAATATTGAAAGTTACTTCATCTTCGTTTACCTGAAACCTCAATTCTCCTCTTTCAACATCCACCAATGCTCTCCCGGTTGCTAAGAATGGCCTTCCCAAAATGATGGGAATTTCACCATCTATTTAACAATCTAAAATAACAAAATCAACCAAAAAAATGAACAAATCGACCTTCACCAAGATGTCATAAAGTATCCCCACGGGATATTTGATTGAACAGTCTGCCATTAATAGTCTCATTGTGGTTGCTTTCGGTTCACCCAACCCAAGTTGTTTGTATATCGCATAGGGCATTAAGTTGATGCTTGCTCCTAGGTCGCATAACGCTTAAGCGAATTGGAGCATGCCTATGGTGCACGGAATGGTGAATGCCCGGGATCTTCTCTCTTTTTGATCAGCTCCTTAGTCATAATTGCACTGCAATTACGGGAAACTTCAATTGTATCAAAATCCAAACTCCTCTTCTTCGTGACCAACTCTTTCATAAACTTGGCGTATCCCGGCATTTCCAACAATGCTTCCACAAGGGGGAGGTTGATTGATAGTGTTTTGAACACTGACAAGAACTTCTTGGGCTTCTCATCTTCATTTTTCTTCTTTAAACATTGTGGAAATGGTGGAGGTATTTTGGGTAAAAGTTGCATGACTTTTAGAATTTGAACGTGTTGTTCCACTTCCTTTTGTGGTTCTTTGGCAAGGTTTTGATGAATAAGTAACTCTTGTTCCTCCATGATTTTACCTTCTTCATGCTTTTGAGCCTCTTCATTTCCCATTACATTACCTATTGCCACCTTTACGCTATGAGTAACCACAACCAACCCTCTATCGTCATCTTTCATCATTATCTTTGGTTTCAACTGAGCTGATAATAAACTCAGTTGTCCTTCAAGTATCTTGATGGCGTCGGCATGAGAGTTCACTTTGCTGTTTAATGATGAAAATTCATCTTTCATTCCTTTCAACAAATCATCCGAATCTTCAACTTTGTCAAGTATGCGTGACAATAAGTCATTCACCTGGGGACTGCTTGCAGTCCCTTTTGATTTTGGACTTTCACTTGAGTGAGTATGGTTCTCCTCATAATCATCTTCCCTTCTCTAAAAATCATTTTGCACGGCCCAATCTTGATAGTATCTCCTTTGTTCTTCTCCTTTATGATAGTTCCAACCTTGATTTCCTCCTTGCTATAGATAGCGTGGGTGGAAACCCTCCTCATATCTCTTGGAGTTCCAACCTTGATTCTCCCCCGGCCTTGAGTAACCGGAAGAATAACCCTCCTCAACTCTAAACACTCCACATGTCCCCTTCATGTGCTCCTGTAGAACTTCCATTTGGGTCAACATCTTCTTGATGTTTTCATCCCTCTCTCTCTTTATCAAGTTTCTCTTACGTTAATCTAAAATGAAATAGAGAGACTTGATCCTCTTTGGTGTACCACTCTTGGTTTATTCTAGTCATGTCATCTAAAAAAAATGAAGCTACCTCAAATGATTGTAACATTATTCCTCCTTGTACCAATTGATCAGCCACTCCTTTATTAATCGAATCGAGCCTTTGGTAGAAATATTGAAGTAACAAATCATTTGGTAGCCCATGAGTTGGGCATTTAAGTAGGAGCTTCTTGAATCTCACCCACGTTTCATGGATGGGTTCCCCCTCCCGTTGCTTGAAACTTTGAATTTCATCCCTAAGTTTCATCATCCTTGATGGAGGAAATAATCTTGTGTTAAATGCTATAACCAGCTCCTCCCATGATGTGATCGAACTGTTTGGTAACTCGGCTAACTACTTATTAGCTTCTCCCGTTAAGGACAGTGGAAATAACCGCAGTTGAATTAACTCTTGTGACACATTTTTGAATGAAAAATGGGTTGCAAACCTATGTAAAGTTTCTCACATGCTCATATGGGGGTCTTCGTGATCTAGCCCTCCATATAGTCCCATCATTTGGAGAAGATGAAGAGTTGTGGTAGTGACTTCAAACATCACATTCTCATCAGTTTGTGGGATGCAAATTGCACCCATTCCACCCGATTGAGCTGGGTTGTAGACATTATTGATGTCGTCTATACCATCTCGATGAACTGCTTAGCTGTCATTCATCTCTTCCTCACTAATGTTCACTTCTACGTAATCCAACCAACACTTACACAAAGCAGCCAAAACTAATTCAACTATAGCCAACGAATTTGAGAGTGTCAAATCCTCAATCAAAGAATTCTAAGTAATGCTACTCCCCGACAGCGGCGCCATTTTGATTAACGTATCAAGGTATTTCATCTAATACTAATGCCAACGATCATTCGTCAATAAAATAACCCAACTATGTGAGTTGGGGTCGATCCCACAGGGAGTAGTACTTCCTTCAAATTCAATAATAAAAGTACAATGACAACCTCTTCAATTAAACAATTCTTGCACAATTAATGTTCAAATCTCAAATTTCAGGTTTTAACTACCAATCCAAATTTACACTTCAACACAAACAATCAAATATTAGAGTAAAGCTTGGGGAATTGATCAGCCAATTATTGAATCTCAATGAAGTGGATAAACGTTACTGCTCATAATGGGATAATTTGTTGTGGGTAGGTCAAACCATATATAAAGTTACTTTCTCTTAAACAATTACCTTATCTATGTTGAATTCTCTCGAACTTCAACACCAATCGAAAGAGGCCCAACTCTTTACCCTCATCAAATCCACTCTCTCGAGCTGAATACAAAGGATGGATCACTGGTTTCACTCTCTCGAGTTGAAACCAAGGAAACCCACTACTAAGAACTCTAAGATTGCCACCTTGGTTCCACACCTCTCTCTCGAGCAAGTGCACAACACTGAAATTGAGATACGAAGTCGCGTAATTCAACCTCGAAACACAACAACAACTTAGACCCACTTCAAACACCATTCTTCGCAACTAACAAACACCCACTAAGTAAATTCAACAATTGGCTTCATGATTAAAATCCCAAGTAAAGGGTTTTAATCAAAATCAAAAATAAGAAAATCAAAATCAATTATCACTCCCATAGTTGGGTACAAAATGAGAATTATAGATGAAAATCAATTGATAATCTCCTCTCTTACAAAATCTCTCTCAAAATCTTGCTAAAATCACTAACTAAACCTTTTGGTAGTGTTTTATCTCTAAGTAATTCCTTCCTCACGTTCTGAATGAATTTCTCTCTCTAGCCAAAACTAATTTAAACAAGTCTAAAGTGTCATTGCTTATGACCACTCGGCGAAGTAAGTCGGGTGTCGCTGACAGATCGGCAAATTACTGATTGTTCTTCATATCGCCTTAATTTTTTTTTTGTTGGTCTGGATAATGTAACTTTAGGTGATCCAGGTCGGGATTGCTGAATGACTCCTTGATTTTCCATTTATCCTTCCATTTCGCCCATCAGCACTTGCTTGAATCTTCTTTAGCACTTTTTGACGACCTGGTTGTCCTTCGCCGACTAGATTGGTGATACGCCAAATATAGTTGTTGCTCCCCGAATTCACCCCCATTTTAACTTCGGCATTCTGTAACTTTAGGTGGTATCTTGGCGATTTGGCAATTCGCCGAATGACATTGGTGATTTGGCGATTCGCCGAATGACATTGGTGATTTGGCGATTCGCCGAATGACATTGGTGATTTGGCGATTCGCCGAATGACATCATCGATCATCATGTCTTCATTTCTTCATTCCTTTAGCTTGCTTTGTTTTGTTTTTGATTAATAGTGTCCATGCATCATTCCTAATTCCAAATACCTGCTATTCAAGGCTTTACATCATTCATTGACACAAAACATTCATTTGAGGACACTAATTATGTTAAAATAAAGCCATAAATGAGTCCAAATGGTGGACTCATCAGTGCCTCATTCTATTTGTGAAGATGGGTGTATGTAGATGTGTATTGATTACATGCTATTGAACAAGGTGATGGTGAAGAACTTGTACCCCATGCCTCACATTAACTATTTTCTTGACCAACTTTAGGGTGTTGTGATGTTTTTAAAAATTGAATTTGAGGTTCGATTACAATCATATAAGAAGTAGGGTGGTGGACATCCTTAAGACCACATTTAGGACTCATTACGACTATTATGAGTTCCTAGTGATGTCTCTTTGGTAAACTAATGCTCCTACAACATTCGTGGACTTATGACTAATGTTTTTAGGCCGTATATTGATTCATTTGTCATTGTGTTCATTGATGACAATTTTGTATACTCGCGGAGATGGGAGGAACATGAGCAACATTTGAGGATTGTGCTCCACACTTAAAGAGATTAGTGACTTTATGCCAAGTTCTCAAAGTGTGAGTTTTGGCTTGAGTTTGTAGCATTCTTGGGGCATGTGGTGTCCAAAGATGTTATTATGATAGATCCAGCAAAGATTGAGGCTATACGTGATTGGTCTAGGCCCACCTGAGTAACTGAGATTCAGAGCTTTGTCCGATTAGAGTGCTACTATAGATAGTTTGTGGAGGGCTTCTAGACTATTGCAAAACCTTTGACTTGATTGACTCTCCTTGATGTTCCTTTTGAGTGGTCTGAATAGTGTGAGTTGAGCTTTTAGGATCTCAAGGATGTACTTAATACCACTCTTGATTTGTCTCTTCCAATTGAGGGAGAGGGCTTCATAATATATTGTCACATATTTGGAATTGGTTCGGGTTGTAGGTTGATGCAGCGGTGTTGGGTTATAACTTATGTATCGAGGAACCTTAGGGTGCACGAGTGCAGCTACCGATCTCATTATTTGGAGTTGGTGGTGGTATGTATTCACTTTTACTTAAGATTTAGAGGCATTACCTATGTAGGGCCCGATGTGAGATCTATACTGATCGCATGAGCCTATAGTACATTATGAGCTATAATGACCTTAATTCAAGGTAGAGCATGTGGATTGAGCTCCTAAAGACTATGAACTCTCTATTTAATACCATTTGGGCAAGTTGTATATGGTAGCAAACACCTCCATAAGTATAGGTAGTCTAGCCTTCCTTTCAGCTTCAGAGTGGTATTTATCTTTATACATTCAGTCTTTAGCCAATAGGATGATTCAGTTTGATATTTCAGATCCTAGGAAGGTGTTAGCCTATGTTGGCATTCGAACATCTCTATTGGGGCGGATCCATGGTCGTTAATTTGAGGATGAGGGCTTGGTGACCATCCGAGATTGGGTTTTGTGAGGTGGTGCCGGAAGGCTACATTGGATTCCAATTGTGTTTTGAGGTTTGATAGCTGTATTTGTTTTTTGAGAGTTCGGAACTTGATTTCATTGATTCTTTGTTAGTCCCATAATTCCATATATTATATTCATCCCGGAACTGCGAAGTTGTATCTTTGATTTGAGGAAACATTCCTAGTGGAGCTACATCAAGAGAAATATTATGGATTATGTGGCCCGTTCTATGTACTGCTAGTAGGTAAAGGCCGAGCATTTGAGGTCTGGTGGTAAGTTTCAAAGATTGCCTATTCCATAGTAGAAGTTGGAGTGCGTCACCATAAATTTTATTATGGGTTTACCCCGAATTGCTAAAGGTGTTGACAATTTTTGGGTCATCATTGATCAATTGACTAAGTCAACATACTTCCTTTTGATGTAATCTTCTTTTAGCGTCAATGATGCTTATCGTGACCAATGACACTAACTACGGTTTGAGTGTCTACAATTGTCGATAATATAGTAACCCAACCGAGGGTTGGGGTCGTGTCCCAAGGGAGTGGTTTTGAGAATTGATAGAAAAATAAAATCTAGTTCTAACTAGTCGTAGCTATAGAAATTAAAGATTAAAAACATTGTAAATCAAAAGGGGAGACCAAAAAGTGTCAAATATCGATTTGGGGTTTTGTCACAAGTATAGCTAAAACAGCTAAAATAACAAGAAAATCAAGTATGGGGACAAGTTCTTGGGGTGTGACCGCAATACAAGTTGAGATAAATAGTTGGGTACATGCTTTCGATAGAAAAATTTGCAAGATAATAGTGACTAGGCTAAGCTTTAGATGGAAATAAGTTCCCTCTCGGGAAACTTACCCCATTTCAAATGCGTTCCTTCCGAACACCCATTTACCGCATGAAGACCAGCCTACACTTACCCCACTCACTCTCTTGAGCTGAGTGTTAGGATATGTGACTAGGGCTCACCCTCTCGGGCTGAACTTCATGTCGACCCACTCCTTAGGCCATCAGTCTAGTGGTCTTGGTTTCGCAACCTCCCTCTCAGGCAAGACTAAAACGCATGGGTGGCTTTGTATTTGCAACTAGAAACCCATTAACTTAAACCACAACCACTAGGTGAAATCACCATTAAAATACATCTAACCTACCAGCAAGCAAGACCCAACAATAATATCAACACGTATTTGCTAAATCACACCCCAAGAATGGGGGTTTTTAGCCACACATCAAGAGATATAAATTTATACCTTCAATGATGTTGAAATCAAATGGGTATAGAGAAATAAGTCTTCATTTGAGCAAACAAGGAAGAATCCAAGAGACCCATTTCCAAATTGAAGGAGGTGAAACCCTTTTCTTATTCAAATCTTCAAACCCTTACAAACTTGAGAGCAAAATAAAAATAGTACTAAATCCAAAATCTGATAATAAAAATATGATAGTAAAATAATATACTAAGCTATAACTCTCAACAAGTATTTATAGTTTTCAAAAATATGTGTTGTGGAGGATCACTCGGCGACATTAGTCGGAATCGCCAATCAACTCGGCGATTCGCCCTCTAGTGTAGTTCATCGGCATCGTCGTGCTCTGTGTCATTGGGCTACATAGTACTGCTTCGTGGAACTATTCGGCGACACGCCGACTGCTCCCTTTTTCCGCTGACTTGATCCTTTCCTTCAGGTCTCAGCACACTGGAACAAAAGGCGAAGTGAGACCCTTCGGTGATTCACCAAGTGAACTCGGCGATCCTCAAGCCTTCATTTTCTTGTTCTTTTCAGCCTTCTCGTTCCTTTTTTCTCCTATGTGTCCATGCTTCCACTAAAACTTCAAATACCTAAAACTTAAGCATTTTCATCAAATATTGAGATAAAATAAGAATTTTAGGACACTATTCTTATTAAAATAAAGCCCTAAATGACTCCAATCTGTGGACTCATCAACACCCCGAACTTAAACGTTTGCTTGTCCTCAAGCAAACTCAAGTTCAGTTGTTCAAAAAGGATGTCTAAAATAGTGCTACACAAAACTCAATCATAAATGTACACAACAAGACATCAAACTACTTATGCAAAGATTCAATTGTGTACTTAAAGATTCAAGTTGTGACATGCCAATATCAACGATTCTCATGTTCACAATACTTTCTACTAATGTATGTTCAAGCTCAACGAAAGTATCTGAATGCCCTCACACAAAAATGATTCCATATTCACACATAGAGGCCACTCAATTTAAGACCAGGAATCAGATGCAACGCTCACACTCAGAAAGAGGAACACAATGCATGTTTTCACCCATAGGTTTGCCCTTATATTCCAATCAACTTTTGTTTCGGCTTACTCAAGATCAAAAAGGTCTTTCCAAGGCTTGTAATGGGGCAGAGTGCATAGGTATGGTCATTTAGGCTCAGTGACTTCTTCATCCTCGTGAGATGTGGTGTTCTCAAGGCATCCCCTTCCTTTCCTTAATCAATTTTTTTTCTAGTGCTTCTAAGTCATATTTTTATTCATTTCCATGGATTGCTTGGAAACCCATTTCTTTTGTACTTTTATTCCACAACTTTTCTTTTTCATTCTTTTCTTTTCTTTTTCTTTATTCTTTTTTTATATGGAGGGTTTCCATTTTTCCCCAACACCATGGGTTAAGGGAGACTTTTTCTTGCACTTCTTGAGTTCTCCTTTTCCTTTTCACCACACCCCCAACTTAGGCTTTTGGCCAAAGTTGGCTATTCACTAAGTCACAACTCTAGAGGATTATAGAGAGTGGGTTAAGTAAGGTCTAGGGTTCATCAAGATTCTTCCAAAGAAAGGTAAGGCTCAAGGGGTGTTCAAAAGAGTTTAACACGCTCACGGGTAGGCCACAAAAGAGGTATATGTCAAATGGGTTCACACTTTTCAAAAGTTTCCTAAGATCATCTCAAGAGCACACCTTACTAAATCAATTTGAGTAACGGGGTAAATTATAGGTTTATTCATGCGTGTTCAGAGTAAGCTAATCACACAAGGCATCGACACTTAAGTCAAATAAGACTACACACTTTCACTAGTGTGCAATGGTTATTACAAGAGAATCAATTCAATAAATGGCTAATCACAACAAGATGCAAAGATTTCACATATTGTCTATGCAACTTTATTTGGTTTAGTCGTAGCCGCACATTCATGTTCGTTCGATTGAGAGCACTATTCAAGTCATCAGTATTGATCGGAACTGAGACTTAAATTTAGCAAAAGAACAGCCACTTTCACCACAAGCAGTGGCGCAAATTTTCAATTTTTTTTTTTTAGGAAGGGTCAAAATAATTTTTATAATTTAAAACCAAAAGGAGCCACAAGCTCAAACATCCACAGAAAGCAGTATTAACACAATTTAAATCAAAACAACTCAAATATACACAAAACACGAAGTTGTCAACACAAAAGGTATGGGCCTTACCCCACCATAAACAAAAGCTATTTGTCCTCAAATGCAACTAAAAGTGTTCAAAAGTGAAAGAAAAATAAGACAGAGAGGGAAGTAAAGAAAGGTCCTGTCTATGCAATCTCTCCATCTGTCGGGGCCTTAGTGCCTGGTGTGGCAGTCTGTGCATGGGCATTATTGCCTGGAGTAGCCTCACACAGAATAACCATGTCAGATCCACTGGGAACTGCAGTGGATGTCTCAGTCGACGATGTTTGGATCATCGGCTGCACAACCACTCCTATAAGATTTGGCAAGTTTTTGAATATGCCTTCCTTTCTTCTCTCCTGTGTCTCCTCAGCATTCACAGGTATCAATTCATCCTCAGTCTCTACCTTCGACTCTGCATGCCCTGCATAGCCCCTCTGTGCATCTCCGGTAGTAGACGGAGGAATCCTCGAAGTCTTAGGGGCATCCTCATCATCTGCTCTCTACATCAGTTTAGTGAAGTCGGTGTCCTTCAAATAGGCTACATCCTTCTTCAACTCTGCTATTTCAGCTTTTAATGTTGAAACCTTGGGTGTCTCCCCTTGTCTTTTCTCACAAGCAGTGATTCTGGAAGTCAGTTAATCAATCGTGGTCCTAAGAGGGGTCAATGCAGTCAACATGGCACTGTCAATCATCCTTGGGATGGATCTCTCCAATCGTGTCGCCCTCACATCCGTTGAATAGGCTAGTTGCCCCATCTTCAGGATCATGGCATGAGTAAACCTGGTAAGCTGAGAGGAAGAGGAGGCACCTGGGGTCTGAGAAGAAGGAGCGGGTATACCTGAAGATTCTGAGGTTGGAGTAGATGAAGGTTCTGCTGCTGGTAATGAGCTACCATCGACCTCTGGAAAAGTGTCTGCTGGAGCGGCTCTCCTACCATCAGCATCTTCTCGTGTGAACTCGGCCTCTATACACCGGATATCGATGGAGGAAGATGGGGTGACCTCTATATCTCTAGCAAGATCCCGGGGTACTCCGGCACGCCGACATAACTCAGTGATCAGAACAGGAAAAGACAGAGACGTCTGTGTCTATTTGGCTCTCATAGCCATCTTCTGTGAAACCAGCAGTCCCAGGTCGATTTGCCTCCTGGACATGATAGAACCAAGGCAGGATGCCTTAGGGTTATGCAGGATGGACTCGTTCTATGATGGCATGATGGTGCTGCTGATGAAACCAAACCAGTACCGGGAGGCGATGTTCATATCCCTCTTCTAAATAGGAGCACCTGCATCCATCCATCTCGGGGTGATGTCGTATATCATTGGAGCTAGCCAACCCTTCAAATCATCCAGATATGGAACAATAGGCAAACCCTGGTAGGGCAGTGCCGAGTGCAGCGGTCGACCCAATACAACATTAATATGCTCAGTGTGACACTCCACCTCCTTGCCTCTAACCATAACCTACTTCACCGGTCGGAACTCACTAGCCTTCTTCTTATTCTTTGGGACTAACTCTCCATGGGCTACGTAGAATTCTCAGACCCAGAAAGGAATGTAAGGACCCCGTGGCCTAGTGAACTGCTCCAACTCATGATATTTGAGTGTATTAAGTACCTCAGCGTGCTTGCCTTCCAAACCCTCCATAGACAGTAACTTTTCTTCTAGAATGGTTCGTAAGACATTGCATTTTAATTTGTTTAGCAATCTGGGTGGAGGTGGAGCGACGGGGGGTGCAGGAGCTACTGGAGGTGGTGCTGGAGTTGGCGCTGATACAATAGTCGGGGGAGTGACAGCTGATGGAGTACTAGCGGCTGTGTGCTAAGATCTGGTCCGGAGTGCATTCCTTCGGTTAATCAGAGGTTGTTCATCCTTTGGTTCATCAAAATCTGGCTCAATAGCTACTCCTTTTCTAGCTATGTGTTTCTTCCTCTTGCCTTTGTCTCTCGGCTGGAGGCTATCCCCTCTCCTCTTTGGAGGATTTGATCCTCCTTCATTGAATGTAATGTCTTTAGTCTTTTTCTGTGGTTGCTCAGCTAAGTTGGTGCGAACCATATCTGCAAAAGATTGAGATGATTTAAGAAAACACAATCACGCTCTAGCACAACAAATCTTGTTGTAGAAAAACTCGCCGATCCTGTCGGCGATTCACCGAATACTTTTGGCGAGCAAGGGTCTTTTCGCTGAAAGTTATAGTGCAAAAGGGTAAATGAGGCATACAAAGGGTGATCTAAAGTCCTATCGGTGAGTCACCGACTACTTTAGGCGATCACGAATGTTTTCGCCAAAAGTTAGAGATCTCTCAGCACTATGGACATGAATAAAGAGCGATCTAAGACCAGTAAGCGAACCACCGAGTCATTTGGCGAGCACAACCCAGCTCGCCGAATGATTAAACGTGCCTATATTTCAACCCACTTCTTAGAATCAACCTTACAAACCCTGGAAATAAAGTCAAAGAATGCATACACGAAATTTACACAAGACCCATACTTCCCATCACCCCGAAATACTCAGACTTCTTCCAGTTTTGCCAAATTTGGCTATTTAACTACGATCACCCTTAGGAATGTTGTCACCCATTCCTTCATTGAGTAATTTTCATTATTTAGCACAAATGTAGGCCACTTTATTTTCTTTATTTAGAACAACCAACCTAACAACGATTTCGCAACACCCATTTTAAGCTCATTCAAACAAACACTAAGGCATTCGACTGTTAAAGCATTTTAAGCAAAATTGTCAAATTAACAATAGCATCACAACACCCTATTTCTATCATAGAGGCTCAACACACATCATACTGTTACTATAATTCCAAGAGAGTGCAAAATTATTAAAAATAAGTTTGGGGTTTTAGAGACTAACCTTTGATGTTGATCGAATTGCTTTTTGAATCGCTAGGTAGCAACGAAATCCAATCCCAAGCACAAATCACCAACTAAAATACTAATTTAAGGTAAAAATCCAAGAAAAAGTACCTTTGGTGTGATTTTGAGGACTTTGAAACGAGGGAATGTGAGAGATTCAAAAATTTGACCTTTGGCCTTTATATAACTGTTCAGCTCTTCGGCCGTTCGGCAAAGTTAGTCTTGTCGCCGATCAACTCGGTGACGCGCCGAAGGCGTACTCATCTTACTGAGTCTTACAGGACATCCCTTATTTTGGGGTCACAATGGCGGATTAAATCGTAATCGCCGATAGGTTCGGAGATTCGCCAACCGGTTCTTTGGTTTGCCAACTTGCACTTTTCAACACCTTCCTCGCTTTAACCTACAAATCGGCACACCATTATTCAAATAGAATAAATTAAAGCAATATCACCTTGGGTTGCCTCCCAAGAAGCGCCTTAGTTAACATCGTGGCACCACGCAAGTCCTGTCTCATTCTCTGTTATTAGGGTTGGCCCTAGTGTCACTAGGTGCCCCCAATATGTCATTTGGGTGGAGATGCGGCACTACAAAACTCAGGAGTGACCTGATTATCTGGATTGATCTAGAGTGAGATCCAATCATTTCATTTATCACTTTAATATTCTGCTTCAGTTCTTCCAACCCCCGATCTTGATCGGTGATCTTTTAAAGTGTTTCATCGACATGATTTTTTCCCCATCTCTAGACTTTCTTCGCTCATGAGGGGGTATATACCTTCCCTTGTTGTTGCATTGAAATTCCACCTCGAAGATTTTGGTGGCCAAATAATTTAGCTGAGATGACAGTGCGGTCAGCGTGAGGTCCTTTTGGACTCCTTGGCTCATTTCAACTAATTTGCCACTACTCTGCTCAGCCATGCTCATCTAAATGGACAACTCAACGAAAAAGCAAAACTAAAAGTAAGGTTAGTGACACTACAACTAAGAAGAACAAAAATTCTACTTAATCTAAAAATTCTCAAATAACACCACACCCCGGCAGCGGCGCCATTTTGATGCTTATCGTGACCAACAACACTAACTACGGTTCGAGTGTCTACGATCATCGATAATATAGTAACCCAACCGAGGGTTGTGGTCATGTCTCAAGGGAGTGGTTTTGAGAATTGATAGAAAAATAAAATCTAGTTCTAACTAGTTGTAGCTAAAGAAATTAACGATTAAAAACATTGTAAATCAAAAGGGGGACACAAAAGTGTCAAATATCGATTTGGGATTTTTTCACAAGTATAGCTAAAACAACAAATATAACAAGAAAATCAAGTATGGGGACAAGTTCTTGGGGTGTGATCGCAATACAAGTTGAGATAAATAGTTGGGTACATGCTTTCGATAGAAAATTTGCAAGATAATAGTGACTAGGTTAATCTTTAGATTGAAATAAGTTCCCTCTCGGGCAACTTACCCCGTTTCAATTGCGTTCCTCTCGGACACCCATTTGCCGCATGAAAACCAGCCTACGCCTGACCCCACTCACTCTCTCAAGATGAGTATTAGGATATGGGACTAGGGCTCACCCTCTCGGGCTGAACCTTATGTTGGCCCACTCCTTAGGCCATCAGTCTAGTGGTCTTGGCTTCACGACCTCCCTGTCGGGCAAGCCTAAAACGCATGGGTGGCTTTGTATTTGCAACTAGAAACCAATTAACTTAATCCACAACCACTAGGTGAAATCACCATTAAAATACATCTAACCTACCAGCAAGCAAGACCCAACAATAATATCAACACATATTTGCTAAATCACACCCCAAGAATGGGGGTTTTTAGCCACACATCAAGAGATAGAAAT